>JANIWI010000036.1:0-114287 GCA_030705115.1 Suzukiozyma pseudoglaebosa | reverse complement strand
CTTGTGCTTGTGCTTGTGCTTGTGCTTGTGCTTGTGCTTGTGCTTGTGCTTGTGCTTGTGCTTGTGCTTGTGCTTGTGCTTCTGCCTTCGCTTGTTGCTGATCTAGATTTTGTTGTTGCAACTGTTGTAAGCTTGGGTGATGATTCAATGAATTATGCAAACTATTTGAATCATCAAATGATCCTAATAAATTTGTGGAATGATTCGAAGGGGAATTTGAGATATCAGATAAATTAGTCGAACTAATATTATTTAATTGGACAAAATTAGTAAGAGGAGGTTTATAATTCATGGAATCAATCGAGGTAAATTTATTAAAATTATGCTTATCATCATCAAAATGACCTGTAGTAGTAAATTTCGGCGAAGTAGTAAAATATTGTTGTTGACCAAAATCGATACTGTGATTTTGGTCAATCACAGTATCTTCATCCATATAACTATCTTCGTTGTAGTTCTTCATATTGGGATTTTGTGACACGTAAGATAGTTGCTGTTGTTGTTGATATTGTTGCAGATTTTGTTGTTGTTGTTGTTGTTGTTGTTGTTGTTGTTGATGTGCTTGCTGGTGCTTTTGGGCCTGTTGTTTTTGTTGTTGTTGTTGAAGCTGCTGCTGCTGTAGCTGTAGTTGCTGGTAGTATAACTGCTGCTTTTGTTCATCTGTCAAATGTTCGTAGTTCATATTAGGAAGAATTAAACAACTATAAATTTGTTAGAGATCAAGTTCCGAAAAAAAAAATTATCGCTGGAATTTTACTGAACAATAAAAAAGTTGATCTGAATTAAATTTAGGTCGATCGCAACTAAAATTACGTCGTACCGACTAAAATTACGTCGATTTCAATTAAATTAAGTCAATAATCTAGTTAAACTTATGGATCAAATGGTATTCGCTTTAAGATTCTAAGTCTACGCCTTATTTAAAAAGTTAATAACCGTGGTATTAGTATACTCATGCAGCAAGTTAGACGTATTTATTTGATCCTAGTAAACATGTTTTTAATGTTTGCTCCTTTTTATTAAGCCTTGGCAACAGTACACGTATACTTAATCTGGTAGGTATATCACAGTGTACACTGATATCATTAGTGGATTGCCAGCTTTTATAGTTATTGGTTATTATTAGTCTCTACTACAAAATGTATCGCTAAATAATTTGAAGTTGTCTCTCTACTGTTATTTAAACTGTTCTAATGCTATACCATCACCATAATAGGTCTAGACATAAGCCCTGTGGTATTTACTCGCATCTCCCCTATTGTTCACACTGCTGTCTCAGTAAGCTTGGAATCGCCGGCATTATACAAAAGTTGAAACTAATAAAGGAATTTTTTCACTAAAAAGGTTAACACTGAAATTCTTTAAAGAAGTTTTATTACACGTTTCATTAAAGTTGCCATAAGACTGTTCAGTGACCGTTAGCTCTAAATTATTTTGCAAAATCCAAATATATTGAGTTGTTATTTTCAAGTTTCATGATGTATAAATCACATACAATGAGTTCCTTCACATATGATGAATTACGAGCTAGTATTCTATTTCTGGATTTAATTAATTTGAAACCAACTTCAACTTCTACACTGACTATTTTGCGTTGCCCAATAGCTGTTGATTCTTTTTATTAATCTTTATTAAAATATACAGTAATAACTAACAAATATTCTAAAATTGTAAAGCTTGACCTTTTTGTTTTTTATCACCACCTAATTCGAAATGTTTACATCTTTTTAAACATAATTGAGCTTTGGTTTTGCAAACAATACATTCTAATCTTAAAACAACTTTTTTGGTAGTTTTAGCTTTTTTATGGAAAACTGGTTTAGTTTGACCCCCGAAACCGGATTGTTTACGGTCATATCTTCTTTTACCTTGAGCAAATAAGGAAGCTTTACCGGCTTTGTATTGAGTAACTTTATGTTGAGTGTGTTTTCTACATTGTTTACCTTTACAGTAGGTTTTTCTAGTTTTTGGAACGTTCACTATAAAATTGTTAGTAATTGAAGAATAAATTTGAAAGAAGCAAAGATTTCATTACCATTGTTTATATTACTCCTTGTCTCAAAAAATATATCAATCAATCATAAGAATAGTTTTCCATCTCAGCCCAAATTTTATCCACTTAAACCGAATCTCTCATTCTTCAAATAAATAGTATATCAAAAATTGTATAAAATTCCCAATGTATGTCTTTTATATTAACTGAATATTTGGTGATAAAACTTGATGTAAATCTTTGGTTTTCAATCGGTCGATTCCAACAGTTCTCATCGTCCACCACTCAATAAACGTATAATGGATTCTCTGGACCTATCTCTTTGCCATCTATCTTCACTTTCCCTTGGTTTACATACCCATTGTTAATAATAAATTGTATCTACCTATTTAAAATTTTTCAATTATTTAATTTCATTAGTTTGAGAACGTCACGAGAAGTGATCACGTGTAGGGCTTTAGCCCTAAACTGTCACAAAAATGAGAAATAATTTGGGTGTTGGTTTGCCAAACTATTCTCTATAATGATAATTAAATGACCACTACTCGTTAATATAACTCTAAATCAAAATGAATCAAAATATAGTAGATCTATTAATGTGCTTGCTTTATCGAATTTGAATTACCCTTAAACTTGGATTAATATGATTATATGTAGGTCGTGTTTTAACGAGAAATAACTACTAACTTGTATATGTGAGTTGAAGAAAAGTAATTCATAACATGCTATTAGCTTAGGGAGTAAGTGTAGCGTAGTGTCTAGTTTCATCATTGTTTATGTTTCATTTTACAGTCAATTGAAAAAAATCCTTCGCAATTAATTTTTGTATAGTTTCGGTATTAATGTAACTATTAAAAAAGATAAGATGAGATAAAATAAAATAGAAGACAAAAGATCAAAATCGATTTTGGGATTATTGATTTGTTTACACTCTTTGTTTCAGTATTCAAGACTCTTTGTTTAGTACGAAGATTGAATTCATTTCAATTTTTGGTTAACTGTAGTAGAAATAATTTTTTTGTTTTGGCAGTTGGTGTCAATTTTTGTCAAATAATATTTGCCTTATATGTCGGAAATCTAGAAGATAAATATAGTGTAGTTCAAACAAGCATATTTAAAATATATTGACCTATTTGTCTATGTAGGGTATACTCGAATTTATTTCAGAATAAAGCTTCTCAATAATTATTATTAGTTCTAATAAAGTTTTTGTTGAACTTGACATGGATGATTCTTTAATAGTATTATTATTATCATCATCATCATAATAATCATCATAATCATAGTTGTGTTAATATAATATCTTGTAATCATTAATTCCTAGTAAATATTTATAATGACTATCAAAATTGATATTCATTGATTTTTTGTGATTTACCTTTTTTCTTATTATAATTTGCCCAATTGCAAGAAAGAGAGGTAGATAGAGAAAGTAAGTGTGAGTTTCGATTTAATTAATTTTGAGTAACAGTTGAATAAATGGTTGATGTCACTGTTGTCGTTATGTCATCGCTGATGTTATAGTAATCGTAATCAACGTAACAAACTCCATCGGAAACTGTAGTGACGACGTTATCAATTATCCATGGACCAGTTGAAGTTGGAATAACTGCACCTGTGATAGTTGGCCCATCAGAGTTAGTATCGTTAACATATTCAGTACTAGATGAAGTGGGGGTTGGTGCCGAAGATGTAATTGGCGTTCCTGGTGTAGCGGGATTGTTGGTTGTAGCTGGAATGTTAGATGTTGTTGGAGTGTTAGGTGTTGATGGAGTATTAGGTGTTGATGGAGTATTAGGTGTTGATGGAGTGTTGGATGTAACTGGAGATGAAGTTGTTGTAGTATTTTCGATAACAACAGTATCTGTTTCAACATCTGGAGTATTATTACTAGTTTGCACTTCCACACTATTGTCTTCTGTTTTACTAGTGGGTAAAACTTCAATTTCGCTAGTATCAATTGGAGTGGTAGCAACTGTAGTAAGTGTGTAAGGAGTACCAAAAATAGTTGAAGTCACGGTAGCAGTATATCTAGTAATTGTTGTTGTTGATGCTTCAGTGATAACATTAGTAACTATTTGCATACCATTGACGGTTTCGACAACGGTCTCTAAATGTTGAACAGTATCAGTCAAATCAACATAAACATATTCAACATCATCATCATTGTTGTCATCATCTCGTTTGAGCTGGGGAACAGTCAAACATGTAACCATTGTTAACAAAGTTAATAAATTTAATAATTCTCGAAATCTCATTTTTAAGGAAAGTATTGATAGTTAGTAGTAGTAGTAGTAGTAGTAGTAGTAGTGAGTGACTAAAGTTAAATATAAAAGAATGTAAGAGAGAGAAAAAAAGCACTAGGAATTATACCTGATTATTGATATTATATGTGTCTAATGTATTTGAAGTTTTCTTTAAGTTTACAAAACTTTTTATTGGAATCAAACAAGTATTTATATGGTTTACAAAATTGAATGTTTGCATAAGGGGGAAATCGCAATTGAAACACGACTAAGTCTAAATTGACTTCTTGTCTCAATTGAACACATTTTCAACCATTTTGAGATAGGGTCAAGAATATTACATCATGATGTAATGGAAGACGTTCTTGCTTGCATTTTGTAGCAACGTATAAAGGGTCAATCAATCATTGCTAATTTCCATGTTGGTTAACTTACCAGCTTATTGCTACCTAGTTGGATTAGTTGCCAGCATCACTACTTAGTGTACTACAATCTTGAAAATGAAAAATAATAATTTGGCTGCAAAAAAATAAGTATATACAGGAAAACTTGCTGGCTATCAACCAAATTGTTACAACAGGGTCATAGATTCCAAGGGTAGTTGTAGAAAGGGTTCAGGAAGACATATGATGCCACTAGGGTTTTGATTTAAAAACTTGAGTAGACCCTTTCTCGAGGATCAACCAGATCATGATCTGGTTAATATTTTGTGTTTTGGTAACGAGATTTTAATTCATGTATGATAGACATCGAGATGATCTAGAGAACAACCTAACAAACAAGAAAACACGCGACAATACATTAGCATGATTTTTCTTGTACTCCTTTTTGAAATAATAATCTCTACTAATAGTTGCAAGTAAAATTTTTAAATCAACAGGGGTGTGTACCATCATTAGATGAAAAACCAGCGCATACCTGTTTTACCGTGAAACGCATGAAATTAATGAACCCATAATGTAACACGCACGCATAATTTAAATTATCACTCAAACAACCTAGATTAGACAGCATGAACAAAAGAAAATAGCTTAAAGAACATAGTTTACAGAATGTAGTCTAAACAACATAATTTAAAGTAAATCATTTATAGAAAATAGTTTAAAAAAAATAGAAAAAATAGTTTAAAAAAGATAGTTTAAACATATAGTGTAAAGAATATAGTTTAAAGAACATAGCTTAAAGAATATAGCTTAAAAATCATAGATCACGTAGATTAAAGAACACAGTTCAAAAAACAAAGTTCAAAGAATGTAGACGAAAGAACATAGACGAAAGAGAATAGTTTAAGAATCATAGTTAAAAATCATAGTTAAAAGAACGTAGTTTAAAAAACGTAGACTAAAAAACATAGTTTGAAGAAAGTAGAAAAAAACATGTTTCATTATAAAAAACATATTTTAGTATAAAAAACATAGTTTACTTTGTCATTATGAAAATTCATTAAAATTTATGATAATTTACTAAATTTTTCAAATTTGTTAAAAAATGGTCGATTCTTCAATTTCGATCATTACAATGTTATCAATTTTTCTTTATTCTTTTTTTTTTTTTTTATTATTATTATTATTAATATTAGTATTATTATTATTTTTTTTTTGTTTTTTCCTCTAATTTGCAAACTTATGCTCTATATATACGTATAGAAAGATTAGTGTATGTTAATATCGACTTTTTACTCGATAGGGTATTATACTCTATTACAATGGTTATCTTGAAATCAGTCGAAATACCTTTTTCGCGATTCCCCGATATAGTTTCTAATCCTAAAAATGGCTATATCTGAAATTCATTTTTAAAACTATTCAAACAAAATCAAAATAAAAACAAGACTAATGAAATCAATTAACCATTGTTTTATTATATATAACCATTTAACTTATTGTTTTTATAATGGAATTACTTGCCATTTTTAATTTCCGATCTGTTGCACGTGCCCATTGACCGATTTGTCAATTGGAATTTTTGACGAGCCAGCCGGATTCAAATCATCATCCAGGGTAAAATCATAACAAATACCCGTTAATAGTAACAAAAACCTGAATTAGGGGATAAAAGCTGTATTATACTCAATAGCACACCTAATACTCACTAGGTACTTGTTCTTAATTCAAAATTCCGGCTCGTTGGTTAAATATTCCAGTTTCAAGATTTATTGTATATCAGACATACGGGATCAATTTCGACAATGAGTTATTTCGGCGGATCAAACACACCATTATCTTACGGATCTTATAATCAACATCAGTTGCCTACTGGATCTAGAGCTGCCCATCAACAGATCCCAGCATTACCGACTACCGGTGAACCCTCAACTTCATCGCCTAACGCAGCAGCTACGGCTGCTGCAGTGGTTGCCCAACAACAACAACATCACCACCACCACCAACAACAGCAGCATCAACAACAACAGCAGCATCAACAACAACAACAGCAGCAGCAGCACCAACAACAACAACAACAACAACAACAGCAACAGCAGCACCAACAACTGCTGCTGCATCAACTGCAACTGCACCAACTGCAACAGAAACAACACCAAGGTCTGCAATCAGGTCATTTGCAAGCTAATTCCTCAACCCAAATCGGTCCCCCATCACCATCGGCGATAAAGCAAGCAATTGCTCAAGACGATAGTGCAAATAAGAAGAAAGAACGTAGAAATCGACCTGGTCAAAAATTTGGGGCTAAAAAGAAATCATGGGTTTGGTCTTGGTTTGTTCAAGATTCTTCTGATCCTAATATCGCTGCTTGCGATTATTGCGGTAAAATCATCATCAGACTAGCTAGTGATAAAGGTTCACCGAAAAAATTGAGTGAACACTTGAAGACCCATAAATTAACCAAAGAATCAATCAATTACTCTCGCCCAATACCAATAGATGGATTCGGTAACACTTACACTAGTAATGGTGAACCATTAACTTATTCAGTTCAATTCGAGGAAGCACAACAACAAGCCATGAGTCAACCCCAAAATCCAACAAGTAATCCCAGTTCAAGCGATAATCATCACTCTCCAGTTGCATCTAATTCATCAATAAATGCTAGACTAAATACTTTTGGTGTCCAGCAAGGATTTGATAATGGTTTTAGAAGTGAGCAGATGAAGAGAAAAGAAGCATACAGTCAAATCAATAGCAGAAGATATGTCAGTGCTGATTTTGATAATACCCCATACAGTGCTATGAAATTTCATAAACATTTACTTAAATTTCTTACAGAAAATAAATTGGCTATAAGTGTTATAAAATCAAATTCTTTTCAGCAATTAGTGTATGATTTGAGATCAGATTCTATCAACGATTTGATGGAATTGGCAAGTCTATATAGTGGTCTTTTGGAGGTTTCTAGATATGACCCTAGCAATGTAACCGATGATGTAGGTGTTAATGCTTTGGCTAGTGTAGTAGAAAAATCTTCAGATATCACTTTGGGTTCAAGAAATAATTTAGCTGAGCCAAATTAAGTTTACTTCTAAATTTTCATTGTTTATGAATACTTTTTAAATGGTGTATATTATTTGGTTTTTTGTGGTTGTACTTTGTTACAATATAGATAGATGTATTTTCATAATGAATCTATAAATTGAATCACATTGTAGAATTTACAATCTAAACTCTTGAATAGTGTCCTCCGATATCATGGTATCAATATTCGGAGTATTGTTGGTCAGGAAACTACCAGTCAATGGTGTATTTCCAATTCCATATATGACAGCTGACGCTCTGGGTGTTGAATCAGATCCTATGTCCAGAGCTGGTGTATTCGACGATGTTTGATTATAATTTGGTGGACTTAATGTTTTCACATCATGGTAAGTAGGTGGCACTTCATCATCCCATGCTATTCCCAATCCAGAACGTTCTGTCAATGTTAATTTGAATTCCATTCTTAAAACTCTTGCAGCCCCTGTTGGTACACCTGTCAGGGCAGCAGCTGATTGCAGGTTAGTTTTTGGTGAATTTGTGGATTCATGAGATGTTGAAGATACAGGCTTCAATGGATTTTCTTTGGTTGATTTTTTACTATCAACTGAATGAACTAGCTCTTCAGCTACCACAACACTCAAAATTAATGTATGCGAAACAAAAACACCTAATACTGGATCGTCAACATCACAAGAGACATTAGCGGCATTTCTCAATGATTTAATAATACCTTCCGATTTATCATCAACATCACTTGAACTTTTTTGTATTTGATTATAAAATCCAGTGGAAAAATCAAATGCGTTGATATCAGCTACAAGAATAATACTTCCGTTATCACTGAAGTCAGACTTCCATCCAGTTTTGATATCGCCATGGGCAACTGTCCGAGTTTCTTCCATATATATATGTTCCTCATCTTCGACCTCAACAGGAACACTAGGTCCAGCCAGAGTTGATACCTCCGGTTGATCTGATCCATCTTGTCGCACGCTCAAATCATTCCTTACCGGATTTATAAAGTCTTCAACAAAATGATCATGCTGTACTGTAGGATTAGTTTGTTCTTCATACTCTTGATCTGTAGGAATTTCAATTTCTGTTGGATCGTTATTTGATTGATCAACACTTGACTGATTTCTCATTAGAGTACCAGAATTACGAGTTAAAGTTACATTAGTCGTTATTGTTGAATGATGTAAGTTAGTATTTTTAGCTTGTTTTGAATGATGTCGAGGCGAGTTTCTGTTTTTTCTTTCCAATTCTTCAAAAGCAGCTAATTTGTCTAAATGATTCTCACAGCAGTGTGCTCTAACGTTTACTTTTTCATCAATTTTCCAAGATAACTTTCTCATTCTCCATCGTCTTTCACCAGACAGACTAACAACATTATCCAATTTTAGTTCAATAGGAAAAGTTGATTTGGGGTATACAACATTTGGAACTACAGCACTTGCAGATACTTCAGTTGGAGGAAAAACTCGCAAAGAATTTCGATCTGGACCTCTCAATATCAGTCTTGAAACAAATAAAGGTAATTTGGTTTTTGTTTCTTTATTCGAATTTGGTGTTTTACCAACAGCTACTAATTCATACAGTATATAGGCTTTTGAATTAGTAGAGCCCAATTTACTTGTTGGAGGTAAAGAACCTGGTAAAAAGTGGGAAAAGGGATAAGCGTGGGATCCAGTTGAAAATGGTGTTGGTGTAGTTAAAACATCCCATCTTGCAAGAACAGTAACTTTGGTTTGACAATCTTTACAGCTGGTTACAGAAGCTGATGGAATCACAAATGGTCGAGAATATCTCATAGTTTGAATCAATGATAAAGTGACGGTTTCCAAAGTTAGTTTAAAATCCGAAGAATTTGAAAATTCATCATTGTAATTTTGAGTTTTTGATGGTGGTTTGATATTTAACGATAGATTTCCAGAAATTATATATCCTGAAGATTCATGAGGTTGACCATACAATACTATTGAAGGTGATTCTAATTCTAAGGATAATGAAAATGTTAATGAGTTGGATTTCGAAGAATTTGAAACCCCGGAAGAACTACTCGAAGATATCAATGGAGATGATTTTATTGGGGCAAGACTGAATTTAGATATTGTAGGAGTCAATGTAGAACTATTAGATCTCGATACTGATAACCCATTCTTTAATTTTGATTTCTCGGAGTTATGACTAAATACTTTTGAAAATAGAGCCATGATAACTCTTAATAGTACAACAAATCCAATAAAACTTAATTAAAGCCCCAAACTACCGTTCACTCAACTAATAGTGGATCTTATCAAATTACAAAAACTCTGACGATGTATTCTTCCCCGTTAAACCTGTAGGTCGCAAAACTAAATTATGAAAAAATATTTTCGGAGATTAACAAGCCAAGTTCCAATCCAATTAAAGAATAGTGTTGCAAATATGGATTTAGATAGTATCAACTTAGTTTATCTCCTAAATTGATATGATTTACCTTTTTCTTATCACTATCAATAAAAATTACCTTTTATACTATGTTCACGTGACTTTTCACGGTAAATTCCGTGAGGTTTCAATCAAACTATTTAACAATGAAATCTTACATGAGATGACATTTTGATTAGGCAAACCGGGGTGTAATTGTAATCGAATTGATAAAAATAATAACAACCACAAGCAAAAAGCATTTCTTTTTTGGATTTTCTCAATATAGACCCAAAGGTTATACATTTTTAATGGAGATCAATTGAAAAATTGAAAATTTGTCTGTCAAGCATTAGGTTTGGTTGTAGAATCTGGGTTCAATTTATTATCTTCTCCATCAAATATTTTGGTAGTAATTTTTTCAAACGCCTTATCTATTATTTGATAAATTGCAACCAGAACCAGAACCAGAGTAATCAGAACCTGATTGAAAAAATCTTGTTTATCGACATCATTTAAACTAATTTTGTAATCATTTCGTCATATATGTTTTTTATTATAGTATTCATTTATAGATTTCAATTTTTCTTAATAAAATAATTGGGTTCCACAGTACATTAACTGCAGTTTTAGAAAAAACTTTGACGAGAACCTGAAAGTAAACAGGTTCAATTTACGATTCCATCATTTCGACTCTAAGCTGCACCAAAATTTTTTGGTGGTTTTAGTTCAATCAATAAATTTTACCACATTTGAAGTATTTCACCAGATTTAGCCGAAAAAACCATAAAAAAACAAAAAAAACCCTATAAACGCAATTCACAGTAGGATTAAACATCTATAACAATACCAAGTACTCCAGGGTATTTTACTACAGTGTCAATATCAGTTTGCTTATATTGTTGATGTGGTTCTTTGTCTTTTGGTGGGATTTTACCACTTTATACAGGGCGTGTCCTGATCAAATCAAAAAGGTTGTAAAATAACAAGATTAACCACATTGAAATGAATATTCAATGTCTGAACAATATTTGATTATAGATAATGGTTCATACAACATCAAGGCTGGGTTTAACACTGATAGTGGTGATTGTCGACCTTTAAAAGTTCGAAATGCGATATCAAAAACTCGAGATGGATTGATTTATATTGGTAATGATTATAAGACCCAAACTAATAATTATTCAGGGATAAGTTTCAAAAGACCGTTCAGTCAAGGTCATTTGACATCTTGGGAGACTGAGAAACCGATTTGGGATTATACATTTGATCAATTGTGTTTGGAAAATCCAGTTGATCCATCGTCAACTCATTTGACATTAACCGAAACTCCATTTCAATTACCTCAATTATCGATTAGTACCGATCAAATAGTATTTGAAGAATACGGATTCAATGAATATTTTCGATGTATTCCTGGCTTATTAATCCCTTGGATTGATTATAGCGATGGAAAATTACATAACCTAAATGAAAAAGATGATAATCTTGATGAAAAATCAAATGTCACTAGTAAAGTTGAAACCTCCAATGATAATTCAAATATTCAGCCGGAAATACAGTCTCAAATTGTAACAAATGGAAATAACAACGATTTTATGTTAGTGATTGATTCAGGTTATGACTCTACTTGGATTATTCCTATGATTTATCAATGTGTGTATTGGGATGGAGTTAGAAAATTGCCAATTGGGGGTAAACTACTTAATGGTTTACTACGAGAGTTAATTTCGTTTCGTCATTATGATTTTAGTGAAGAGCCAATATTAATTAATACTATTAAAGAGCAAACTTGTTTCATGGCATTAGATTTTAATCGAGATTTACAAAAAAAGATTAATTATAATTGTCAATTTGTTTTGCCTGATTTTAAAACAACAACTACAGGATATGTTAAAACAGAAGCTTCTCCCACAAATAAGGATGCTCAGTTGTTATCTCTTCAAGATGAACGATTCGTTCCTCCAGAATCTTATTATCATCCAGAAATATTATTTGATAATTCGGCTTCAACAACTAGTAACACAATTTTACAATCATTACCATTCAAAAACATTATTGATTTAATAGTAGATTCCATCATGGCATGTCCAAAAGTTGCCCAACCTTTATTACTGGCAAATATTGTCTTGTCGGGAGGATCAACAAAAATTCCTAATTTTAAGTCAAGATTATCTTCAGAATTGAAAAAAGAATTACCTCTGGATTGGTATGTTAGAATCATAGATACCGGCGATATTCCTCAAGATGAATTGGCATGGTATGGTGGATTAAATTTAACAAGTAGTGATATAATCAATAAGATATCAATATCAAAAAAAGATTATTTTGAGCATGGATCAAATTGGTGTCAAAAACAATTTGGATTTAAAAATCCAAAACAATGAGAAAAGTGATAATGCAAACCCAAGCAAAGGAATTAATTAGACAACTTTAATTAAAGTAATAATGTAAACCCAAACAAAGAATTAACTAGACAACTTCAATTAAATGATTATAAGTTAAATATCTTGATAAAATCAACCAAGCATATCTAAACCAAACCATTTGACTAAAATGACCATAGCACATGGCAGCATAACTAATGCTTAGCATGTTCAAATCCGAATAAAACTTTATTGAAGATTTATTAGCAAGATTTTGATAAAAACTAACATTAATATTAAGGTTTAATAAGTTTGAAAATAATGATGCAGATAAATGATTAAAAAATAATTCAATATTTGTTAATAAAGTGAATGAATATTTTTCCAAAAAATTTAACGATTTTAATAGATATAATTTATTGGATGATTTTTTATAGTAAGTATTGAAAAATTTCAAACTACCATGATATAAGGAAACATGATTTATATGATTTGAAACCCCCTGAGCATCAAAAGTAATTAAGACTAAATTTTGATGATTAGTACCAATAATTTTTTTTAACGATTGACAAATTTTTATTGAATCCCAAGTTACATTCATTCCATCTTGATAATTCAAAATTTCAATATTTTTCTTCTCTATTCCCAAAATTCGTCCAGAATGATATAATTCTTGACTTCTTATTTTGCCCAATGAGTCATCCAATGAATTACCATTTGAAAAACATATCAATTTAATCAAATTATTATATTTTGGCTTCAGTAATTCAATAATTGATGGAGAAAAAAACATCACTTCATCATCAGGATGGCCAATGATATAATATACTGTAGAATTTTGGATTGGAATTATTTCTGGTGATGTCAAACTATCATAAGGATATTGATCTACGTCAAATTTATTAGTTTTGATTTGATGATTATTGAATTTTAGCTTCAATTGAGGAATTGTTGTCGATAAGATCACCCATAAACCAAAGGAGACAACAATTAATCGAAAAATGACCTTTGGAATGATAAAAAGCATACCAATCTTTACAAATCACCTTTTAATGGATAGTTAGTTTATCATTGACATCAATTTATAAAATGCATATGTGGACGTTTTTCCCAAAAAAAAAAATTGGTTGTGCAGTTGTTGGGGGACTTCAACTGTTGGTTGACATAAACAAAAATTGGAACCAAATAGAAATAACTACGGATATATCTATATATATATATATTCATATTTATACCTATAAATATACTTGTTTATGTATATATGATAAGTTTTATTAATTTTTCATAGAACTTCATTATTAATTGGGTGCAAAAAAGATTATTAGTGCAACAAAGTTACCACAAGTGATACGACAAAACTAGAAAATTATTGGAGGATTGTAGATACTATTAGAGGGTCGTGGTTACTAATCACTTCTTTCTAATAAAGGTATATCCAGTATTCCAAACAATATCAATAGTAGTATTTTCATCCCAAGATAATTGGGTTTGAAAATCTTGTAGTAATTTACCAAAAACATCAATTTTATCACCAGTTTTCTCTTTGAAGTTGTGATAACTACTATATGTAGACAAATACTTGATCAATTCTCCCGGGGTGATATTCTTTCTATTCAAATCTAAATCCAGGTCACTAGCTTCCACTTTACCGCTATCAATATCGGGTAAAAATGTATTGATGGTAATATCTTCGTATAATTCAAGAGGAATAGCTTCATTGACTTGCTTACACAAGTGTTTCAAGATATTCCTTCCTGGCTGTTCCCAATGAGGGCCAAGATAAGCAGGATCTTCATAAACATATTGATTATAGAGTTTTTGGGCTTGATGTAAAATTGGAATTTTCACATCTAAATCTACATCTGGTTGACCAGGGTTATGATAATCAACAATGATTGGATCAAGATAGAAGAAATAGCTTAGAGTACCTCCCAGTTTCAAGATTTTATGACAATTTTTAAAAAATTTTGGGAAATCTTGAAACCAATGAATACATTGAGCAGCGGTAATCAAGTCAATTGAGCCTGGTTCATCTAATGATGATTTATCTTGCAAGAAATCTTCTGCTCCCCCTGTTTTAAACGAAATTCGGGATTTATCAATCCCAAGGTTGCTAGTATTTTCTTCAACTAACGAATTAGCAATTTCAATCATTTTCGAAGATAAATCTAATCCAATTACTTGTTCGGATATGTTCAATAATGGATATGTGGCAACCCCAGTTCCACAACCCAAATCAATCGATTTATATAAAGGTAGTTTTGCTTCATCACCTTTAGTAGCGTATTGACTTAGTAATTTATAGAAACTAGGAGGATACTTAGGTCTAAATGTATTATAATTGAGCGACTTAAAGTTGGTTTTAGAAAAAGTTGACATATCTTTTGATTTATCTAGTTATATGTGGTTTAAACTAATGTATATAAACAATTCTTTCTTATTAAGTTGTGCCGTATATAAATATGGATATTTCCAAATATGGAATAATTAGTCATTTGTAAATTAACAATTTTATACAGTTCTGTTCATCAAGAATATATGAATATTATGGTTTATTAATCTATAAATTACCTTAAATAATTAGTACCAACCCTTTCAATGAATACTATTTTCATAAATCTACAAGCAAGATTGAAGATAGCTAAAGTACCTTAACCAGATTCAGTAGATTGCCTAGTTGAGTAATTACTTAGTTTACTTAGTTTCAATACCTTGTTAAGTTGAATACTGTACCAGTTTCTTTACTTAGTATCAATATCTTGTTCAGTTGAATACTTTACCCGTTTTCAATACCAACCGAGTTGTTAGATTTAATATTGCCAATCATTCTGGTTGGTTTGAGGTTGCAAATGGAAATTGTCTACTTGAGGACTAATATTATAATCCCCATCAAATAAGTCCATATTAGAATTTATTGTCATGTTGTTATTCATTTCCAAATATGGACCCAATCCTAACGAACCATCAGCGGCAAATTCACTAAGCATTTGTCTATCAACTTGAACTTTAAATGGATCAAACGAGAGAATACTATCCAAGTAATCATTCTCATCACTATTAGATCCATCGTTATTATTTGCGTCGTTACTTGGTTGAATATGTTGTTGACTTTGGGACTTTGAAGGTATTTTTGCTGTTGACAGGAATTGAATAGTTGGCAATTGGGATATATCATTTATTTCATCAATTGAATTATCACCAATTTGAGTTATATTACCTCTAAAAGGTGATGGATTTCTTTGATTTTTCGAAAATTGGGAGTTTGATATTTCAATATTTTGATTATATGGATCTCGAGCGACTGCAGTTTTAGTGATTGGTTGGTTAGCAGGGTTTCTCTTCTTTCCACTAATTATCGATTTGTTTAAATTTAGCCCGAGAATACTCAAAATTGACCATTCAAACAATTTAATTGATTTTTTAGTTAACGAGCCAGGAATTTCATAACTGATTTCACTATTTAAAAAATTGATCGTATCCAAAAGTAATGATTTCAGATATTGAAACAATGGTCCGCCCTTCGTATAGTCCAAAGTTCCTTTAGCCACTAAAAGAGCAAATCTAGCTTGTTCTCGCACAGTGTTAATTGGTATAGGTAAAATATTCGTAGTGAAATTTTTGCAAATACTATGTAACACTTCCAACATTTGAATCGATGATTGTTGAATCATTGCCACACTAGATGTAACATTTCTCAGATCAACTTCTCCTTTGGTTAACTTGACTTTTTCAGATAATCCAACATTATGATGATTTCCATACTTGGAAATTATTGGCAAATAAATTAATATTTTGGCATGGTAATAAATAAAAATCAATGTCAACTGCTGTCTGCTGTATTTCATCCAAATAGAATTGTCATTGAAATTTTGATTCTCACTTAGCGTGAAACCATTTAAATCAAGATTGAATTTTAATTCGGACGGCAAGTCTCGCCTCCAACAATCTAAAGTATGTTCACGTTGTATTGCTTTAGTCAAAGTTTCTTCATTTTCATATCTTGTATAAATAGAATCAACTATGTTTCCCAAAACCTTTGAATAATTCATGATACTCAACGCAAACTTGGATACTTTCCCATGAATTGATAACTTTGTATTATTCAAAATAAGAATATTAACATTTTCATCATCATCATTGTCGTTCTTCCCAGCGAATGGCATAGCGCATTCTATTTCAAAGTCTTTCAAAAGTCTTGGAACTCCCAAATTTAATGAAGAATAAATATCAAGACAATAAACACACCAAAATAATATCCTTCGTTCACCTTGCATGAAATTTTGAACTTCGATAGAATCATCAGTACCTCCTATACCTAACACTGCTGCCGGACACCTATGTAATCTTAATTGTTGAGCCATAGTTATAAGTCTACCTCTCAATTCGTAACAAGTAGCTATATCACCGATAGCTAGAAAATATTGTAAAGCCAAAGATAAGATTTGAAGTGATTGGATCGAGCAACTTTTAGTAATAATACAGTTTGGCTTGATAAATTCAAGAATTAAATAATGATAGTGATTTAAATATTGAATATACCGTTCTCCATCCAGATTTTTAGGTGATAATCGAGAATACTTACTGGATAATAAACTCATAGCGACAACAAGTATAATGATTGCTCCTGACTTCTCAATTGAATCGTAATTTTGAAGATTAATTGCTGGATCATGAAGATAAGGTTGACCCAGTAAAATTTGGGAAAGTTTATCATAATTTTTCAATAAAACATTTTTATCTAAAATTGGTAAAGTATTACCCCAATCTTGCAAATAAATGGTAATGAATTGATCCAAATCAATTTTTGAAGGTAAATCAAGTATTTGAGTTATGAAAAAATTTGCTTCATTATCATCCAAACGAATAATATCATCACGATTCATAATTAAAGATAATAAGGCACCATAATTTTTTTTACTAGGATGCTTTGGAATAATTATGTTTTCTTTCAAAGAAGCCATAGTATTTGCAGTTAAAATAGCAGGTTTTGACGAATAACCATAAGCTTGACAAATTCGAGCTAGTAAAGTAGGAATAAACAACGTTTCTTCTGCGCTTCTTGGTATTGACACTGCTACTAAAGAAGTTAACAATTGTTGTTTATTCTCCAAATTCAATTGCCTTTGAGGATCGATATTTTTCTTTTGCATTTGAGCAATTGCTGTAGCAGCTTGCCAAGCTCCTGGAGCTGGTATAGAATCTTGATTAAATCGAAAAGATTGTTTTTGATTGATACCATTTATGGAAGAAAAATCATCAATACTCAATAAACTAGCTTGATCTTCGTCATCACTAAGATTGACAGATCCGGCAATCGATAAGGGACCATTATCATTTAATAATGAACCCGACACTGAGACTGGACGTTCATGGACAGCATGAGGATTTGAGCAACCACATGGACATCCTTCATGATGAAATTTCTCATCATCGTCGTCAGAAATATCTAAATTTGAATCATTGCCATACTGATTTTGTAATTTTGATAAATTGTTCAAAGTAATTTGTTGATTTTCTTGTTTAATACTAATATTTTTGTCATCACCATTTCCCAGAATTATTCCAACTTGTTCATCACGCATATCAATTATCGCCGTTAACTTCTTATTTTCGGCTTCCAACTGTCGTATTCTGATCTCCAAAGTCTCAGTATATCCCTTGGGAAATGCCCGTCTTGATAACTTATCAGATACAATACATTCTAACCCCACATTCGAACAACTTGAACAAGGATTCTTCCCGTCACATTTGGTTTTTTTGGCTCGACATCGATCACAAGCTTGAGCTACTCTTTCGGTTGCTGATCCAGGAGCTTTGATTGTCTTAGTATTAGTAGTTTGACCTAGCTTTCGTAATTTTGACTTTGATTTTGACTTGTTTGACTCTTCTTGATCAAAATTGAAGTCAAGATTCGGTTCTACCTTAACTTGAGTCATTGAAATAATCAATTCCCTTACAAATGTTCCCTTGCTCGCTAGTCGAAGGTTCTTATTCTCTTTAGCGTCTACTTATCACCTTGACTCATACAAAAATTGTTTCCCATAGGCCCGGTACCGGCCACCGCATGTGATGCCCCACTTCACACGATGACTTGCCAAATGAGCAGGTAGCTATTTATGAAGCTTAGACGGAAGTTAGTGGGTAGTACTCCTGGTGTTCGATCAAACAAGAGATGGAAGTCGTCAATAAAGTTGGAAAGTATTGAAAATTTTGAAATAGACGCTAAAAATCACCTTGTAGCTGGAATCAAGAATGAATCGGCGATTAACACCAATGGGAATGGGGTCGAATGTAATCGGCTAAATGAAGAGAAAGACCAAGAGAAAGTGAGTCCTGGTCTAGAACCAAAAATCAAAATTGAAATAGAATCATCAATATTTGAATCTTCACAGGAACAGAAATTACAAAATTCATTGCCGTTTGAGTCGTTGGAAACTAAGTCAGAAGATTTACTACAATTTGAAGTATTGAATAATGACTCGAAAACCAAACTAAATGATGCTTCATTGGAAACCACGTCAAATGGAAAAGGTTTCTTAGATATTAAGTCAACATTGGAATCTTTCGAAGAAACAAAAATTCCAATTCAACCTGATTCATTTTTTGCAGCCAATGTCTTCAACAAGATCGATGATGGAGATGAATCAGTTGGTCCTGAGAATTGGGCAAAAATGTACAATCTCATAGTTGACATGAGGAATAAGTTTGTTGCTCCAGTTGATACTCAAGGATGTGAGCGTATAGCGACGACAATTAATCCCAACATTAAACAAACAAATCCTCAAGTATATCGATTTCAGATATTGATATCGTTAATGTTATCGAGTCAAACTAAAGATGAAATTAATTACGATGCAATGGTTCGACTACAAACTTATTATTTACAAAAAGGGTTCAAATATGGATTATGTATACAGGGTGTACTTGAAACTAGCGAACAAGAGATTGATGGCTTAATCTGCAAAGTCGGGTTTCACAATCGTAAGGCTAGCTACATTAAAAAAACTTGTCAAATCTTGCATGACAAGTTCGACCTGGATATTCCTCAGAATTTACAAGATATAGTTACACTTCCTGGAGTTGGACCTAAAATGGGGTTCTTGCTTCTACAAAATGCTTGGGATATCAATAGTGGTATTGGAATTGATGTTCATTTGAATAGATTAATTCAAATGTGGAATTGGATTCCAAAAACAAAAAATCCCGAACAATCCAGATTAGAATTACAAAAGTGGTTACCTCAAAAATATTGGAAGCAAATAAATCCATTATTAGTTGGTTTTGGTCAAGTCATTTGTCCTCCCAGATCAAACAATTGTGATATTTGTTTGTTAGGCAAATATCGTTATTGTAAAGTGGCTAATAAAAAATTGTTGAATTCACCAATTGATGAAAGGAGGCTAGAGAAGTTAAAAAAACAAAGAGCAGATTTATCTATTTTAATTAATGATATATTATGAAATGTTAGACAGTCGTATTTACATGAATCTTTAAGTTAAAGATAGTTGTTCAACCGTATCTTTGACAGATTATTTTCTTTGTTTGGTCTACCACAAGTCATTGATCCGGCTTTTCTTTAGCACATTGCAACAAAATATATCAGGAATCTATGAAAACGATAAAAAAGCTCATATTATGAAACGTATATCCAATCTTTCCCACTATTTTTAAGTATTTGTGTGGATAGTAAATCAAATCCAGTACATACCACAAAAATTCAAGAATAGATCAACTTTAAATTGGAGTTGAAGATAACTCATTATCATAGACATCATTATGAATAATTAGATGGAGTTTCCCGTAGTAATACTTATATGATCATACTTGTATAATTCAATTAATTATTTTACAATAGTATAGAAATATAAACTAGTAAATTATCTCAGTTAGACTATAAAGTCCAAGGATAGGTTAGAAAACAATTAGGAAATCATAGATAGTAAATCAAAATATACAAGCTTTAAAACTTTCATAGTTTTAGTGTCTAATTTCATAAGTGATTGTAATCACACTTGTTTGTTCATATTTACCCCAGATTATGGTAGCACCTCACACATATAATTTAACAATATACTGAATTTTCAATAGTTTTTAATGAATTTTAGTTTAATCTCTATTGATTTGGGTTGCTGAATATTGATTTATGTTAATTTATTTTGATCTTAACCAGTTTCTTTTTATATTTCTATAAATTTAATAGACGATAACTACTGTTTTCTCTATTTTTACAATGTTTCGGGTCATTCTACAAAATCAACGGAATCTCCAATATGATGCTCTAAAGTATAGAAGATGGATTAAACTCAAAGAAGGAAATGTGCATGATATGTTCACGATAATGTCATTTAATTTATTATCTCAACATTATATTTGGGAACCAGTTTTTGGTCATTTAGATCCTAGGTATTTAGATTGGAAATATCGATTTCCATTGATTAATCAAACAATTGATCAATTCAAATGTGATATTATGTGTTTTCAAGAGATGGAATATGATGTATTTAAACGATTTTGGCAAAAAAATTTACAAAATCATAAATATAATAGTTTATTTGTGAAAAAGACATTGCCAACTTATTGGGGAGAAAAATCCCAAGATTATATTGATGGCGTATCAATTTTTTATAATTGTGAACGATTCACATTACTTGATTATCAAAAAGTCAATTTTGGGAGTTATATTCTTGAAAATGAATCAGAATTTGAAATGACTCCAGAATTACGAGAAAGGGTTGTGCCTCGAAATACGGTCGCATTATTGGTCAAATTGTATGATACTTATTTTGACAAAACTATTATTATTACAAATACTCATTTATATTGGAAATTAAATGATGTAAAATTAATTCAAACCAAAATTTTATTGAACATTTTATCAAAGTTCATTGAAAAATGTATTAATCCTTATATAATAATGACAGGTGACTTTAATTCTTCAATTGAAACTTTGGTATACCAATTGCTAATATCAAATCAAATCATACTACCTCAAGAATTACAATTTAAATATGGCAGAAATAATGCATTAGTTACTCGTGATCATAGAATTGAAAATCCATTATCATTATCTAACATTTATCAATCATTAATTGATAATAACCAATTAACTTTTACCAGTTTTACAAAGGCTAAAATTTTGGATTATATATTTACTGACAAAAATCAGTTTGTGATTAACGAAATTTTAAGCCAAGTCGATCATTCCTATTATTCAACAGTAAAAGGATTTCCAAATCAACAGTTTCCTTCTGATCATATTCCATTGCTAGTTAAGTTATCTTATAAATAAAAACTTGATAAAACAACCACATTACAACTTTCCGGTATATAAATTTAGTCGTGGATTTTGGCGAAAACAATCATTTCCCTGAGACGAAAATGTTTGCTAGTAATTAATAAAGTTGAACAATAATATAATAATTGGTTAAATCTACCACTAAAGATAGAGATATTAGGGTTTAGTGGGTTGAAATAAATAGATTGATTCTTTATTTTGTTGTTTTATACGAAAAATTGTTTCAAAAAGGCTAATCATTCACCAAATATAAGTCTAATTTGAATTACTATTATTGAACTTTAATGAATATTGAATAATTGTCTATAATATAATAAACTTGAACAACAGTTTGATGAATATAAATAGCAAATATCAGCAAGGTCAAGTTCAAGGCCAATCGGGTCAACCAAGCTTGCAAGCGCAACAGATATTATTACAACAATTACAACAAGGACAATCACTGCAACAACTGCAACAACAATTGGGAGTTAACAATAATTCAGTTTTCAACCATAATGATGATAATAATTATGGAGATGCAATTAATCAAAATGTCAACCAAAATGTTTATCAAAACAATTATCAACGAGGTCAACCTCCCCCATTACAACAACAGTTTTTTTCCCAATTTCAACAACCGGGATCAAATCTGGGATCTCAACAACCTTATCAACAAACTCAGCAAACTCAATTACAACAATTACAAGTTCAGCAACAGCAACAACAAGCTCAACAACAGGCTCAACAACAACCGCAACAACAACAGATACCACGTCAACCTCCTCATTTACAACAACAGGCTCAACAACAACAATTTTATAATCAACAACAAGTAAATAATGCTCAACAACAAGCAGTTCAACAACCACCCAAATTCAATGCAATTAATATTGATAATCCAAATACGATTTATTGGCAACACCAACAGCAATTGTGTCAATTATCTCGAAGTGCTAATGTTCCTCATTATTATGCTAGACAATATGCCTCAAATTCAAGAAAGAGTAAGAATCCTTATAATGAAGTTAAATCGGTAAGCTTAATTGAAGCTACAAGACAAGTTGTTTCAGCATTAGAAGAACAAGAAAAATTGAAAAAACCTTCGAGTTCTGGAGCAGGCTCAACTCCAACAACAAGTTCAGCCTTATTGCATAACAAGAAGTTGGTTCAGGATTTAGATGATGATCATTTACAAGAAGAACAAAGAATGAGGCAAAAAACTCAAGGCAAGCAATTATGGTGCCAATTAGATTTATGTGGTCAAGGATTAGTAATTTTATCACCAAAATTATTTCAATACGATTTTTTGGAATCATTATATTTAAACAATAATAAATTGACTACAATCCCACCAGCAATAAGTAAATTAAGAAGTTTGAGAACATTAGATTTATCAAATAACAAAATATCTGAAGTTCCACCCGAATTAGGGTTATGCTTCAATTTAAGATATTTGTTTTTATTTGATAATAACATTGAATATTTACCACAAGAATTTGGTAATTTAATTGAATTATTATTTTTAGGTATTGAAGGTAATCCAATTGATTTGAAAATTGCCAATATCATCTCTGAAAGTGGAACAAAGGAACTTATTGCATATTTGAGAGATTTGAAACCAACTGTTGCCAAGCCAGCTCCAAGACAATGGATATTATTGGAAGATGATGGAGAAGTGATTGATCCCGAAACGAATCCCGAAATTTATAATTCTGAAACTACAACACCAGACACATTTACTATGATGTCTTATAATACATTATGTCAACATTATGCTACACCAACAATGTATAAATATACTCCTTCATGGGCATTGGATTGGGAATATAGACGAAACGCATTACAAGAAGAAGTATTATCTTATAGATCTGATATTATATGTATGCAAGAAGTCGAATCAAGAACATTTACCGAATTTTGGCAACCATTAATGGTTGATTTAGGGTACAAAGCGTTATTTTTTTGTAAAACTAGATCAAAAACTATGAGTGATGCTGATTCTAAAAAAGTTGATGGATGTGCTACATTTTATAAAACATCAAAATTTACTTTGATGCAAAAACAAAACTTTGAATTTAATAGTATTTGTATGGGATCAGAGAAGTATAAAAAAACTAAGGATCTTTTCAATCGATTTATGAATAAAGATAATATTGCATTAATTACATTTTTACAGCATAATGAAACTGGTGAAAAAATTGTAATTGCCAATAATCATTTACATTGGGATCCTGCTTTTAATGATGTTAAAACAGTTCAAGTAGGGATATTGTTAGAAGAATTACAAGGTATGCTTAAAAAATTCAATCATACATCATCAATAGATGATATAAAGAATACTAGTTTAATAATATGTGGAGATTTTAATTCAGTTAGAGAAAGTGCAGTTTATCAATTATTTTCTACTGGAGTAGTATCAAAGCATGAAGATTTATCAGGTAGAGATTATGGTCGATTTACTGAAGAAGGGTTCCGTCATATTTTTAAATTGAATTCGGCTTATGATGCTATTGGTGAATTACCATTCACAAATTTTTCTCCTGGTTTCACCAATGTTATTGATTATATATGGTACTCGACTCCTACTTTAAAAGTAAAAGGATTATTGGGTAAAGTTGATGAAGATTATGTCAGTCGTGGTATTGGATTCCCTGATGCACATTTCCCATCCGATCATATTCCTTTAGTGACAAAATTTCAAATCAAAAAATCAACTAATTCAAAAAAGGAGTTTAAGCCTGATTTTAAATCTGGCCCTTCCAGAAAAACTTGAAATAATAATCAATTATTTCAAAAAGATTCCCATCTTTTAGTGTAACATATTTAATATGAAAATTTCTTAACAAATTACAATTCAAGTATAAACAAAAATTTTTTTCTTTTTTTTTTTTTTTGCAAAATCATTTTGCAAAAAGGTTTACGATTGTATCATATGCTTTCTTGTTTGTACTTGTTTTTAGTTGTTGAGCTTTCATAGTTTGTAATTTAATTTTATATAGTAAAGTTCTGTTTAGACGCACGCCGGATAAATATTTGCCGACATTGCTAATCTTTATAAAGTGGTAGGGCTTTAAAACTAAAACGGAGAGTTTAATAATGTTTTGTTTATCAACCAGATTCTTTATCAACAATGTCGCTATTGATTCCTACGATTGATGATTATACCGATGCACACGGACATCCTGAATTAACATTTGCTTATCAACAAGTTTATGACTCAATCAAAGATACAAAAATTGATGGGAAATATAAATATCCTTGGGAATTCGAAGTAGTTGAAGGAATGTTCAAACAATCAGATCCTGCTACGGATGATCTTAAATTTAATTATACTTTGGAAGATTTTGGGGTAATTTCTGATTGGCAAGATATTTGTCAAAAATTGAAAAATTTGAATGATAATTGTAAATCAAATGAAATGTATAAATTGATTTTTTTTGCTAGACATGGTCAAGGTTTTCATAATGTTATTGTTGAAAAATATGGTATGGAAGAATGGCATCGAAAATGGCATTGTATGGAAACTGATGGAGAAATCATATTTGGTCCTGATCCAACTTTGACGACATTAGGGATTAAGCAAGCTATGGAGAATAATGCAGCTTGGAAGCAACAATTAGCCAAGGGTGCACCTTTGCCTAGCAAATTTTATGTTTCACCTTTACAAAGATCATGTAAAACATTACAATTAACTTGGGATGGAGGTATACCTCAATCTATTCGTCCTCAAATTGTTGAAAGTTTACGAGAAACTATTGGAATTAATATGTGTGATAAAAGATCGACTAAAACTGTTATTAAGGAAAGATTTGCAGATTTTGAAATTGAAGATTCAATGAGTGAAGAAGATACATTATTTACCACCACATATCGAGAAACTTTACCAGAACATAGTTTAAGAGTCAATGAATTTCTTCAAAAATTATTTGATGAAGATATAAATTCTGAAAATCAAGTTGATAAAAATTTAGCCAAAGATCATGAAATAATTTTTACTACTTCACATGCTGGTACAATTCGTGCATTTATTACGGTATTAAATCATCGAAAGTTTACCATTTCTACTGGTGGAATGATTCCAATTGTTGTTAAGGGTACTAGAAAATTAGATTAAATTATATAGAAGATTATTTGAAAATAAGTTATGTAAGAATTACATAACTAAATAGAATGAATAGAATGCATACTATGCATAGAATGAATAGAATAAATAAAATATACAAACCAAAAAATCAAATGACGATCAACAACATTAGTAATAAGTACAAGACCTGTTAAAATAACAGAGTAGGTTCGTAACCACCAAAGAGTAGACTAGTAGCAAGAAAAAAGCACAACCAACAATACCAGTGTAAAGTAAAGAAACTACAGACTATAAACAAATTGAAACTAAGAACAAGGAATGGAACTGTCAAAAATCAAAAAATAGAACAATTTATACTTGAAAATTGTTATTGTCCTTTAATTCAATAAGTAAAGATTATAGAATTGGTAACCCATATAATTTACTAAACCTGAGTGTATCCTATATGATAGAGTGGATATATGATAGAGTGGATATATGATAGAGTGGATATATGATAACTCTGTTTTAGGTAAATTGTGGAGTCGTCAAAATGAGATCGTTTATACTATTTAGAATATAGTTTCCTAATTAAGGCATTTTCAATTATTTAGGATTTAAAATATTTAGTTATCATAATTGCTTAAATTAATCATTGCTATATATTCTCATATTATATATTCATACACCAATCATAAATACATAAATACAAATTTATATACACAGATATTTATACACAGATATTTATACACAGATATTTATACACAGATATTTATACACAGATATTTATACACAGATATTTATACACAGATATTTATACACAGATATTTATACACAGATATTTATACACAGATATTTATATACACAGTTATATTTCATATATACAGATATATTTCATACATACAGTTATATTTCATACATACAGTTATATTTCATACATACAGTTATAGTATTCATATATTATTTTGTATCAACTTTTTTATTCATATCTATTTATATTTATTAATTATATTTATTAATTTTATTTATTACATTTATCTATATATCTTTCAATTTGAATTGAAATATGGCTAAGATCAATTGGATAGCGTTTGTTTTACTAATTTGGGGTGTAAATGGAATATGGCCATTTGATTCAGGTGATGGTTCTAGTTCAAGTTCTAGTTCTAGTTCTAGTTCTAGTTCTAGTTCAGGTTCAAATGACGGTTCTGAATCTTCAACCACCAGTGCCACCACCTCCAGTACTACCACTAAACAGGGGCTAATTGGAGGCGTGGCATCATATTTTGGATTTGGAGGAGGAGATACTGGTTCTAGTTCTAGTGTGCTGACATTGGCATTATCAGGTTCGAAATCATTTACATTTACTAGTTATGCATCTTCAACTCTGATGATCAATGGTTATCAACCCTTTCAAACTAACTGCCCTAATCATAAATTAGTCAGAAATGCTTCAGATATATCTGATAAAGAACTTGAATATGTTCAAAAACGACAACAATTGACTAACAAAAATCTAATTGATTTCTTAAATCGAGCTAATCTATCTAATTTTAATCCAGAAACTTTTATAAATTCTTATGCTTCTTTGCATAATATTACCATCGGATTAGCATTTTCAGGTGGTGGCTATCGTGCTATGTTTACTGGAGCAGGAGAAATCCTTGGCTTAGATGATCGATATGATAATGCAAAATCTCAAGGCTTAGGGGGACTTTTACAAAGTTCAACTTATCTTGTTGGATTATCTGGTGGAAATTGGCTAGTTGGAACTTTAGTTTTAAATAATTGGATATCGGTAGCAGATATTCTTGAAAAAAATTCTAAACTTTGGAATTTACAAGATAGTTTAATTAATCCAGCCGGGATAAATTTATTTGAAAATGTTCGTTATTATAGTTCAATTGAATCTGCTATTCTGGCTAAATCGGACGCTGGTTTCAATACTTCCATTACTGATATTTGGGGTAGAGCTTTATCTCATCAGTTTATGAATGATACCACTGGAGGAGAAGATGTAACATGGTCTAGTATTCGAAATTTATCTAATTTTGAAAATCATCAAATGCCATTTCCAATAGTTGTAGCAAATGGTAGAACTCCCCACACTTTTATTATTAATGAAAATTCAACAGTTTTTGAAATTAGTCCCTACGAATTAGGTTCGTGGGATCCATCTTTAGGGTACTTTGTTGATACTCAATATCTTGGTTCATCGATAATCAATGGTGATAATGCCACCGATCAATGTGTTGTTAATTTTGATAATGCCGGATTTATAATGGGAACATCATCATCATTATTCAATCAAATTATTATTCGTGCTGCAACTTCAGATCTACCTGATATTATTAAATCTACGATAAATAAAATTTTAAGTGGTTTGAGTTATAATGAGGTTGATATTGCTGCGTATTCTCCCAATCCATTTTATGGTGCTGAAAAAGCTGGTATCAAATCTATAGTAGATAATAGCACCTTATTTCTTGTTGATGGTGGTGAAGATGCTCAAAATGTTCCATTTTATCCGTTAATTCAAAATAATCGTCAAGTTGATGTAATCTTTGGATTCGATAATTCAGCTGATACTGACAATAATTGGCCAAACTGTACCTCGATTGTCCATACATATTTACGACAATTTGCTCCTCAAGGCAAAGGTACCCCATTTCCATATGTACCAGAAGTACAGAAATTTCTTGATAATAATATGAATCAAAGACCATATTTTTTTGGCTGTAATGCCTCTGATCTTTCAGTATTGCTTCGATATCATAATAATTCAAATATCAATGCCACTGATATTCCACTAGTGGTTAACATTCCAAACAGTTATTATTCTGGTCAATCAAATACATCAACATTTCAAATGTCTTACGATAACAAAGAAAGAGGTGAGCTAGTAAGAAACGGATTTGAAGTTTCGACTCGTGGTAATTTGACAACCGATAATAACTGGGCCAAATGTGTTGCTTGTGCAATTATAAGAAGATCTGAAGAGAGATTAGGTATTGAACAAACCGATGAATGTAAAGCATGTTTTAGCGAATATTGCTGGCATGGCCTGGCTGCTGATGCTGCCTTTGATTCTGACTTTTCTGAATTTGTCAAATCTGAGGGTATTGATCTTAATAATCCAACTAGTGCATCAACTGCTTCTCACACCTCAAAATCACATAAAGCAAATGCAAATACAATTGATTCAAGGATAGGATTATCATATATAGCAATGTTCCTATCGCTATTACTATGAAAGAAAAACAAAACAACTAAAAAGGAAGTCAAAATTTCTCATTAAAAAGACAATTAAATTTATTATTACATTCCCACCACTAATAAATACAATAAAGACAATCAAACTTATTGGTAATGTAATACTACTATTTATAAAATAAAGACAACTGTTTATTTTACAAGTATTCCCATCGATCTAATTTTTGTATATGTACATTCACCATTGTCATTTGCATAATATTACATGATTTTTTTTTAAATTACTCGTATTTTTCAAATTCTCTCAAGTTCACTTAAACTGAATTGTATAAACTATTCTCTACTTCTATAGTTTCATCACAATTCCTATTCATAGTTGATCTGAGTTTGAACCACTTTGCAACCAATTCTTTTTTGCAACCAATATATCTCACGTGACGGGCATCGCTCCAAGTTTGGAAATCTGCAAAAGTTTGTAATAAGTAAAGGAAGAAAAGAGTTGGATCAACAGAGGATATATTGGGGTTTATAGGATGGTCAAGTCGTATGATCGTTATGAGCAAGAGAAATGCTTTGGAGTGATTGCATCACAATCAAATATCGTTTGGTTACCATCAACAACTTCGCAATCTTCGAAGTCGATGGGTAGAGCCATGACTTCTGGATTAGAAGAGATTCTTATTTGGGATATAAAGACAGGGGAACTCATACATAGGTTGAGAGATGGTCTAACTCCTGGGGCTTCCAATGCGCCAACTGCAACTGCACCATCTCCAATAACATATTTAGTATATCATGAAGCCACCAACATTGTCGCCGCTGGACATCAAGATGGATCAATTAAAGTGTGGGATTTAACA
Source organism: Suzukiozyma pseudoglaebosa (assembly GCA_030705115.1). Taxonomy (NCBI): domain Eukaryota; kingdom Fungi; phylum Ascomycota; class Pichiomycetes; order Serinales; family Debaryomycetaceae; genus Suzukiozyma; species Suzukiozyma pseudoglaebosa. The sequence goes on along the minus strand of JANIWI010000036.1, from coordinate 84,429 downwards.
TCAACTTCAGTTATCTTAACATTTCAAGGTCATAAGTCATCAATTTCATTACTAAAATTCGATAGAACTGGTACAAGATTAGTATCTGGATCTTCTGATTCCAGTATTATAATGTGGGATTTGGTATCTGAGGAAGGATTATATAAATTTAAAGGACACAAAGGACAAATCACAGGTATGAGTTTTTTAACTGAAAATCCTGATCATTTAGGCGATGATGATATGGAAGATTATCTTTTGACAACTTCAAAAGATGGTTTGATAAAATTATGGGAATTGAAAAGTCAACAATGTATTGAGACTCATTTGGCTCATACCAACGAATGTTGGTCTATGGGCATCAATAAAGATCGCGATATGGTCATTACTACTGGTAATAAGGATCAAGTTAAAATATGGACAATTGATTTATCAAAACCGGATCAACAAAAAATTCATGAACGTGGTTTATTTGAAAAAACTAGTAAAGCGAGATGTAATGATATCCAATTTAAAACAATTAAAGATATAAATTTATTTTATTTACAAAATGCTGATCGTTCAATTGAAATTTTCAGAATAAGATCTGATGAAGAAATAAAAAAAGCAATAACTAAAAGAACCAAACGATTGCTGGAGAAAGGTTATGATGAAGATGAAATTTTAAAGTCGATTTCGGAATCAGAAATTTCAATGTTAATAACACCTTTTACAACTTTGAGAGTAATGTCCAAAATTAGATCATGTACTTGGATTTCAAATTCAAATAAGAAATTAGACTTGTTAATTTCTTTAACTAATAATACTATAGAATGTCATAATATACCAATTCCAGATCAAATCAAGAAAACTCAACCCAACGATATTCATTCAATAAAAAATCATTCCATCGATTTGTTAGGTCATAAAACCGATATTAGAGCTATGGATATTTCATCTGATAATAAATTATTAGCTACAGCCTCAAATGGGGAGTTAAAAATTTGGAATATCAAAACAAATAATGTTATTAGATCATTTGAGTTAGAAAGTGGTTATGCTTTATGTTGTAAATTTTTACCTGGAGATACCCTTATTGCTTTAGGGTTCAAAAATGGAAATTTGGAGTTATATGATTTAGCAACTTCGTCATTGATTGATCGAGTAGAAAAAGCTCATAATTCGTCAACCACAGTGAACAGCGAAGAAGATGGATCGGCTATTTGGTCAATGGATATTACATCTGATGGGAAAACCCTAGTAACTGGTGGTAATGATAAATCAGTTAAATTCTGGAATTTTAAAATTGAACTGGAGATTTTACCAGGAAGTTCAACAAAAATTTCTAATTTGAAATTCAAGCACAGTCGAACCTTGGAGTTGAATGATGATATTTTATGTGTAAAAATTTCATCTGATTGTAAATATTTGGCGATATCATTACTAAATAATAATGTTAATGTGGTATTTTTTGATTCATTAAAGTTATTCCTCACATTATATGGGCATAAATTGCCAGTATTATCAATAGATATATCTTATGATTCGAAATTAATAATCACCTCGTCCGCTGATAAAAATATCAAAATTTGGGGTTTAGATTTTGGTGATTGTCATAAGTCTATATTTGGACATCAAGATTCTATCATGAATGTTAAATTTATTGGAGAAAGTCATAATTTTTTCAGTTCTGGTAAAGATGGATTAATCAAATATTGGGATGGTGATAAATTTGAATGTATCCAAAAATTACCAGGACATCAATCTGAAGTATGGTGTTTAGCATTAAGTCGAGATGGATTATTCATGATTTCAACATCTCATGATCATTCGATTAGATTATGGGTTGCAACTGATGATCAAGTATTTCTTGAAGAAGAGCGAGAAAAGGAAATGGATGAGTTGTATGAAAATGAACTAATTGATTCGATTGAGAATGATGAGGAGAAAGACAATAACGAAGATAATGAAGATGAAGTTGGACAAGTTAAAAAGCAAACTATGGAAACTTTGAAGGCGGGTGAGAAATTGATGGAAGCATTAGATATTGGTATTGAGGATGTTGAAGCTACTAAAGAATATAATAGACAATTAAAATACGATAAAGCCAATGCAATCAAACCAACAGCCAATTCGATATTGATAGCATATTCAATGACGGGACCACAATATGTTTTATCTGTTATTAATAAGATTAAATCGGCTCAATTAGATGATGCATTGTTAGTGTTACCATTTTCGTATACATTAAAATTATTGAAATTTATTGAGATTTGGACTAATGAAGAAAATATTAAGACTAATATAACTAGTTTATCAATGATTAGTAAAATATTATTATTTATAATTAAATCAAATGCTCGAGAATTGATTAATCAACGAGATGTTCAAATAAAAAATCAATTAATTTCTGTCAAACAACAATTACGTCAAGAATTGAATAAAATGGTACAACAATTGGGAATAAACACTCAAGGGTTAAAATATGTTAAACAGCAATGGAAATTGAATCATGAATTACAATTCATTGATCAAGATGAACAAGATAAATATTTGAATGAGAAAGAACAAATTAAAAAGAGAACATTCACAACTATTTAGGATAAGGTGTGATAAAAGAAAGGTAAACAAGATTAAGACTGAAAACAGATGAAAATAACGAGAACTAAAAACAAATTACAACTGATAGCAAAATACAGTTGAAAACCAAGCTAGACTTTGATTGAGCGAGATAAAGCACAAAATTTTATTTAATAGAAACCAAAAATTAGACCATATCATTACATTACATAGCATAAATAAATAAAAAATTTCGATTCACTTGTACAAAATACACCGATATATCAATACACCATGACAATCATTGAGCTACTTTTTACCGAATGCTTACAACTAATCCTACTATTACTGTAAAAGCATGATTTATTGATTTATTGATGCATTTTCTAATACATATTAAATTTAGACATTCAGTAAAAATAAAATCACAAATTATTATGAATCTAGACATTCACTACAAAGTGGATATTACAATGTGATTTATTTATTGTATTGTAATGATTTTATTATAATGTAATGTATATTATTATAATGTAATGTATATTGTATATTATTGTATATTATTTATTATTGTATATTGTATATTGTATATTGTATATTGTATATTGTATATTGTATATTATTGTATTATCATTTATTACATAATCTATTACATAATCTGATTATTTTATTATTGTATTATCATTTATTACATAATCTATTACATAATCTGAATTTTTTTTTTTTTCATTTTTATTTTTTTAATTAAGACAATACTAAATCAGTAATAACTTACATGAATAATATATATTTTGTATAATCTAATAGTTATTAATCTATTTATTAATTCATTTATTAATCCATTTTTTGTTTTCTATTTCTGTTTGTTGATGTTTTTTTCTCTTTTTTTATCTTTTTTATCTTTTTTTATCTTTTTTTGTCTTGTTTTGGTTAATTGGTTGCGATTATAAAATAGGAAATAAACGAATTTAATAAAAACGATAAAATTAAATTTTTTTTTTCCCAGATTTAATCAATATATAGTGTATATTATCTATATTATATTTATTATATTTATTATTTCATTTTTAATTGAGTTTTCCCTTTAAATTTCTTATTAAAAATTTGGTTATAAAATTTATTAATAAAATCGCCATTTTGTCCCCTCACCATTTTTTGCGAATTTTTATTAGTGATTTGATTTAATTTAATTTAATTTAATTTAAATTAATTTAATTTAAATTTAATTTAAAGTGGTTTAGTGATTTAGTTGTATTGGCAGTGACTCAAGTAAAGCAATCAAAATATAGTTTTATTAATTGATTGTAGTTTTTTTACTTCTTCTTTTAACTATTTTTGTTGTTATTACTAATGATGAATACTAATACTAATACTAATCCTAATAATATTAATACTAACATTAATAGTAATAATATTAATAGTAATAATATTAATACTAATAATATTAATCATAATTCTCTGGGTATGCAATCATGGCATCAAATGTATTCAGCCGCTGATCGCCAGAGGATCATATCGGTTATTACTACAACTTTAAGAGAAATTCAAGGAAATAATTTTGATTCTAATCGAGCTTTAACTATTGCTCAAGAATTTGAAAAATTAACTTTTAGAAATGCTACTTCAAGAGATCAATATTTAAAATCAATTAAAATGAAAATTCAACAATTAAAGCAAAATATGCCTTCCAGTAATCCCACCATTAATTCCAATACTAATGCCAATATCAATCCTAATACAAATCTTAATATCAATCCTAATGCCAATATCAATATCAATCCTAATGCTAATATTAATCCAAATACAAATATCAATCCTTCCATTAATCCTTCCATCAATCCTAATATTAATAATAATGCTAATCTTAGATTCAATCAAATGAATGCTTCCAATATTAATAATTTATCTTCCGATAAATCAGTTGGTGGTGATAATGCAACTATTCCTCGCTCTAATCAAACTATGCAAATAAGTCAATTAATTCGAAATTCTCCAATTCCTCAAGCTTTATTAGCTAAATTACCTAATTTACCTCCTAATGTTAATACTTGGCAACAAATCTTTGACTTGATTCATTTAAGAGTTATTCCAACTACATCTTTACCAATAATAAAAGAGATTCATAGTGCTCATTTACAATTAGCAATGAGACAACAACAAAGTATTCGTCAAGCTCAACAGCAAGCTCAAATGAGACAACAACAACTTCCAGGTCAACAAGTAATGAATCAGCAACCAGTCCTGCAACAACAACATCCTCAAGCTGCACTTAGACAACCCGCTCCTAATAATCAAATTAATCCTAATTTACCTCAAAACGTAGCAAAGAATAATCTTAATCGGGTAGCTAATAATAATAGTAATATTAATAACAATAATATCACTAATAGTAATATGATGATGAATCAAAATAATACCAACAATAATTCAAATCCTATTAATCCTACTAATAATATCATCAACAACAACAATAATAACAATAATAGTAATAATAACAATAATATTAGTACTAATAATGGATTACCAAATTCCATACCTCAACCTCCTCAATTTCAAGTTACTCAGCAAGATTATGAAAGATACTCGCAAGAAGCTTTAGCTTTAATTACAAAAATTGAACAAACTAGAAATATTCAATTTGAACCACAGCAACGAGAAGCTTATATTAGAAAGTTCATTCTTCATCATAAAGCTCAATTATGGAGACAACAAATGGGCTTAACCTCTTTAAATCCGAATGCTTCTAAACCAAATTTGAACCCCAATAATGCTATCCCGCAAACAAGTCAACAACAACCTCAAAACCCCCTCATGTCATCAACTACCATGTCTTCGACGTTGAATCAGTCTCCTCAACTTCAACAAAAAACAGTGATGAACAATTCTCAGATTAATAATTCAATTCCTAATAACTTGGTTCAAAACAATATTCCTAATAATAATATTCCTAATACTATGGCTAATAATTTATTCAATAAAAATGTCAATAATGGAAATTTTAATGCTAACGCTTCTGTTAATTTTAATAATAACAATAATAACAATAGCAATAACAATAATAATAATAATAACAAAAGTAATAGTAATAACAACAATGTTCCTAATAATAATATGAATATGGGTATGAATATGAATATGAATCAGAATTCAAACTTGAGTATCAATCAGAACATGAATATCAATCCGAATGTCAGCTCAAGTATGAATGTGAATCCGAATTTGAATGTTAATCAAAATGTGAATTTAAACGCTAATATGGGAAATATCGCAAACAATAATCTTAATATGAACAATAATGTCAATTCAAATCAAATTTTACCAAGACCAACTGAAGAGATGAAAATGAAATTACGTCAATTAATTGATGAAGTCTCAAGGAACAATAATTTTTTATTGAAGGATTTAACCAATTCTTTAACAGAGCAAGACAAAAGTATTGTTAGAGAATCAATCGTAGCTATCACAAGACAATATGCTGATGTGGATAAAATTATTAGTTACTTTTATTTGTTGACTAGAAATATTGAGAGCACAAGGAGATTAATTCAAATGAAGTATATGTTGAAAAATATTTCAGAATCAATTCAAAGAAATGTTTATTTAGCTGGCCCTGAATTATTGAATAAGTTGAAAGTTCAATTTCAAAGATATTTTGATCATGTCAAAGAGCAGTTTCAAAGTAGAAAACAAAGTTTGCAAAATCAGCACCTTCAAAATACTAACAACAATATAAATAATAATCAACCTATTCCTCAACAGCAACTTTTAAGACAACAACAGCAACAACAAGAGCAACAAATACTTCAGAATGCTCAACAATTTCCAAATCAAAATGGTGTCAATATGCCTCAACAACCAGGTAGCAATATACCTCAGCATATTCAACAACCTATGCCAATGGCCCGACCTGGTTTACTTAATACCCAACAACAACAGCAACAGCAACAACAGCAGCAGCAACAACAGCAACAACAACAACAACCTCACCAACAAATGTCTTTGGATAATCAGCAATGGCAACAAAGCGGCCAAAGACCAAACGCTGTTAGTAGCAGTCCATTAATGCCTCAAGGTATGAGTCCAACGATGATCACTCAGCAATCACCTCCAGCAATTCTTCAAAAGGCACCCACAAAGACTCAAACAACTAAAAAACAAGCTACAGTAGCTAGAAGAAAGGCATCCACTGCAAAAGGACCTATAAACGTTACCAGTATTCCAACTCCAGCAAATGCTGTTACCCCAGGTTCAATGTCGATTAAGACTCCTAACAGTATCCCAACTCCCCAAGTTATTCAATCTCAATCAAATAACACCCCACAAGCACAATCGCCAACGTATTTACCCAAGGTCACTCCGAACAACGAAATCACACCTACAGATATATTTGTATCGACTGGTGATTCAAAGCAAGCTCGTCGATTCGATTTATCGAATTCTGATCCCGAGAAATTCTTTTTTGCAGCATTAGAAAATTTATTGGAATTAGATGAGAATGGTGAAAATGGGATTGTAAATGGAATTTATACTCCTCAACAAACTCCCCAGTTATCTAATGGTAAAAATAACTCATCACCTTCATCACCTTTTGGTGAATGGACATGTGAGATTAAACGTGAAGCTATTACATCCTCATTTAGACAAGTTGATTATATTCGAGAATTAGTATCAAATGATATCATTGAGAATTGTTCGACATTGGCTTTGGAATCCGTCAAACCAGAGACTTTAAAAGGAGTAAAACGTAATCATTCTTCAATTGATGATGACATTGATACATTGTTTGGTGAAAAAAGTTTGAAAGTTGCTGATGAAGATTTTAAATATGTTTATGAACCAATTGAATTTGATGACTGGAAACAATTTGTATCAGGTATATGACATAACTTTATATGATTTATTCTATAGTGCTATTTATTAATGTATGTATTTTTAACAGAGATACCCAAAAAAGATTCAGCCATAGTGACAATTTTGTATACAAAGTAATTATCAGTGCGATAAGAGTTATAAATCTTTCTTCTAGTTAACAATATGACAAAGTTTTCACACCAGGATAAGCAGATATCAGTTGCGTTTGTTTGCTTGGGTAACATGTATGTATGACTATTTTTGTAAGCTTGTATATTTTTCTACACAATTGGCATAGTTTTTTTGAAAGAATGGTCGTTGAATATAATTTTTCATATGTGGTTATTAGAACTTATCAAACAACCGTCGTTGAATTGTATGGTATGATCAGTTCATTCTAACATTTAGTTGTCGTTCACCTATGGCAGAGGCTGTATTTAAAGCGAAAGTAGAAGAATTAGGTTATTCACAATATTTCAAATTGATTGATTCGTTTGGTACAAGCAATTATCATATAGGATCGCCACCAGATTCAAGATCGGCTAAAACATGTCGCAAACATGGAGTTCCTGTCAATCATTCAGGTCAGCAAATACAAAGACAAGATTTCAAGAACTTTGATTATATACTTGCTATGGATGAAGACAATAAAGCTGATTTACTTTATATGAAGCCCAAAGATTTTGAAGGAACAATCGAATTGTTTGGTAAATGGAGAACTGATAAATCTTTTCAAGAAATCGTCGATGATCCTTATTATGGTGGAATTAATGGGTTTGATGTCAATTTTAGACAATTGTCCCATTTTAGTGAAGAATTTTTGAAACAAGAAATTGGTGAATTGGATGGATAATCTTGATTCACCCTTTAAACTAACTAATTGGCTAATTGCTGATAAGTTGGATCTATAGATCAATACATCATATATATAAATATATATAATATATACATATGGTACCAAATATGTGGGTGTAAATCTTGTACCGCTCGTGCAATTCCTCGGTAAACTTTGTCACGGGGTTAAATTTTGATTGTTCAACAAGTTGTATGAGAAAGTAATCAGGAAGAAGGATTATATTGTGAATGAACCAACGTACATTGAATAAAGCAGGAATACTAAGATGAGTACAAGGAAGTTGCAACAAGAGTTTGATAAAACCAATAAAAAAATTGCTGAAGGTCTACAAGCTTTTGATGATATTCATGAGAAGTTAATGACAACAGAAATCAATTCTCAAAAGGAGAAGCTTGAAAGTGACTTGAAAAAGGAGATCAAAAAGTTACAAAGACTGAGAGATCAATTGAAACAATGGTTGGGTGATAATAGTATTAAGTTGGATAAAAATCTTTTACAAGAGAATCGAACTAAGATTGAACATGCTATGGATCAATTTAAAGATTTAGAGAAAACTTCAAAAATTAAACAATTTTCGAATGAAGGATTAGAATTGCAAGCACAGAAATCTTCAAAATTTAATCGATTTAACTCTGAAGATGTTAAGAAACAAGAAGCGGTTGATTATCTAAGTGAGATTATTGATCAATTAAATCAACAAAACGAAGCTTTAGAAGTTGAATTGCATCTGTTTACTGTTCAATTGAAAAAGGCGAAAGCTTCGCAATCTTCATCAATTCAATCATCAATTGATGAAGCAAGATATAAAGTTGAAAGGAACAATACTCATTTAACAAAATTAGAAAGAATATTAAGAAGTATTGAAAATGAAAATTTGGATCCGGAAAAATTAGATCAAATTAAAGATGATTTAGAATACTATGTTGAAAATAATCAAGATGAAGATTATGTGGAATATGATGATTTTTATGATCAACTAGAAATGGTTGATGATGATAATTTAGAAGTGCATGGTTCAATATCGCAATTGAATATCGATAGAGATGAAGATGGTGACGATGATGAAGGTGAGAAACCAAAGATTACCAAACTGGAATCTAAACAAGAAGAAAAGAAAGAACATAAAAAAGATGACAAGAAACACGACAAGAAAGATGATAAAAAAGAAGAAAAGAAAGAGGAAAAGAAAGAAACCATAATATCTGATTCGAAAAAAGCTTCAATAACATCGATATCTCCAACAAATGTATCGACAGTACTAACTGCGGGATCTTATTCAGCTGCGGCCGCCAAAATAAATGAGAAATCGAATCACAGTAGTAACAATAATCAAAATCAAAATCATAATAGCTCAACCCCAGTTATTGGCACACCAACCAAGGTGGTGCCACCAGGATTAAATTATAATATTGATACCAGAGATTCATCCACCAGTTCACCTCGATTCATCAAAACTAAAATTGATCAAGATCATGGATCAATTATTCCTGAGTCACCTATACCGGCATCACCACCAGTTGAGAAAAAGCCATATAAATCATCATCGATTGTGCTATCACGATTAAATAATCCCTTGCCATTTTCGGCTATATCACAAATGATTGAGAATTCATTATTGAATTGTCCTGATTCATATGATGCAGAAAAACCAAGACAGTACAATCCGGTGAACATTCATCCATCATCGATAGATTATCCTCATGAACCAATGTATGAATTGAATAGTTTCAATTTGATGAAAAAATTAGATAATGATACATTATTTTTTTGTTTTTACTACAGTGAAGGTAGCGACAACCTTGCCAAATGGAATTCAGCTAAGGAACTAACTAGAAGAGGTTGGGTATTCAACACCGAACTGAAGCAATGGTTTTTGAAAGATGTCAAGAATATCAAACATCTGGAACCAGAAGATGAATCATTAGGTCAAAATTATAAATATTTTGATTATGAAAAAACTTGGTTAGTTCGTAGAAAAGAGAATTTCAAATTTGATGATGAAATTCGACAAACTTTTGTATAGAAATTGGTGTATTTATCGAGAAGTGTATTATAGTTTTATTTAATAATGTAAGGTTACATTGTTTTAATATAAGAAATTCCCAGTTAAAACAATGGGAGAATGAAAAAAAAAATATCGTGTAATCAAGCTATAACACTAAATTTATCAAATCAAAGCTGATAACACTAAATCTAGTTGAGCTCACTTCACAAACAATCTGATCATATTACCTTTGGTTTGTCAAAAGTTTTGTATTAAGTTCATTAAACCTGGTTCCTTCCTGTATACACTTGATCAAGTTTGAAACCATTGCTTTTACAAGGTAGAGGTTAAATTTTTCACTAATAAATAGCTACAACCAGACTAAGTCGAGTTCATCTGATTGTGGTGTTTATTTGATTGCTTTTGATTTTCATTTGAAATCATTTTCGTCAAATATGTTCATTGATTCAAGGTTTACACGAATACTTGCTGAAAGAGAAACAGATTCAAATGGATGTATTATATGTCCCCCTAACCCATCCCAGTGTCCGCCTTGTGAAAAAGGTCAATGTGTAATGACTACTCAAACTTGTGAATCTTGTGCTGTATACTCTTGTGTTGAAACTGAAACTAATAGTGGATCCAAATCGGTAGGAGCTAAAGTTGGTGGTTCTATTGGTGGAGTATTATGTGTGGCATTAATTGCCGCCGTCATATGGTATTATAAGTTTATTTATAAAAAGAATGGTCCGGTATTATCTGATGATTCAGATGATATAATGATGCAATCTCCAGGTAAGGAGGGTGAAGATTCATTGTATCCTCTATCTAATATGGATTCACAATTGGGTTATGGAGGACAGCATATACCTGGTGATTCTAAAGAAGGTGTCACAAGCTACAATCAAAAGAACAAAGTAATTTCAAAAAGAATCAGTTCTTATGAATCTTTCACTAAACATAAAAAAGCATATCCTACCAAAACCAAAACTCCAAAGGAAATTGCTGCGTTACAAAGACGAGAACGTCAAAGACAAATTGCGTTAGAAGCTAACAAAAATCTACAATCTTTTCAAGGTTCTACTGATGCTTCAACTTTTCGTCATTCGGTGGTCACTACAGATTCAACATCAAATGCGTCAAATATCTTACCTATTGCTTATATTCCAGGGGTTACAGTAAGACCAACAGCTAACAATACTCGATCAATATATTCTTTTGATTCAGATTCAATATTTTCTGATTTGAATACTATAGAAAATGCTACAATAGTTGGAGACATTCTTAGAGCTGGTAATGAGAATAGGATGACTTCGAATCAAATCCCTGCTATAAACAATTCAACTACCACTGCAATTAAAGCACAACCAAAACTAGTTGCAGTTGATAAAATTGAAGAAGAAAATGAGGATTCAAATGATGAAGATGCCGATGATGAAGATGATGGTGATTATGATGGTAATAGAGCTGTTTACTCTGATGGATCTTCCTTAAAAACTCCCCAATATCCTAAATCCTCGAATTCAAATTCAAGTAGCTTCAATACTACAGCAACTCGAGTGTCTAATATAGAGGAAGCTAGTGAAGATTTTGATGTTGATTCTGATGTTGATTCTGATATTGAAAATATTACCCGAGCTGCAAGTTTAAGACGTCCAAAAGAGAGAGAAATCTTATTAGATGTACCATTGGAACAACAGCAATCTCATTCGCAAGACACATCACAACCGATTGATTCGCTGTCAACAAAACCATCTTTAAATGAAATACCGATAACTATTGAATTTGATAAAAATGATACTAATACATTAGCTAGTTTTGGAGGTTCATTTTTACTTGATGTAGAAATGGATCAATTAGACAGTCCCGATTCTCCACATCCATCTCCCATAAGTCCATTTGATGATCCATAAAAATGAAATTATTTATAATATGAATGTGGTAACCTCAATCAAAAGCTTGTGAAATGTCAACTATTAGAAGAAGGAATCAGATCAAGTGATAAGAGACGATGGCCCAAGAAAGTAGTCTGTTAAACGACACAAGTAAAGGTATTAGAAGAGAATCATTGAAGAAAAGTGTAATGAATTGTTGAATAAGAGTTGGGGGTGCATTGAGAGTTTTATATTGGAACATAAAGCAAAACCCAGGAATACACAATCAAAAGATTATGTTTACTTCATAAGTTTTGCTAGAAACGAGGTTGTTAAAAAACTGTAAACGAATGAATAATTATTTGAATATTTTTGTAATTTAGGGAGATATTAGGAAGCACAATGAAGACATTGACAATGGCATTGAAAATGATGAAAATGAAATTGAAATTGAAATTGAAATTAAAATGAAATTGAAAATTAATTAACTTTGATATTGACTTTGACAGTTTGTTACAAAATAGACAAACGTAGGTTGAAAGGACTAGTAGAGGAGTATATATCAACTTTGATGATCAAGAGATGAGATACGACAATGGATATATAATGAGTAAATAAAATGAATATAATTTCACACAAACCTTTAAACCCATTTGTAATAGTATCAAGAAGTATAATACCAGACTCAAAGTGAGAGTGTGATATATATACAGAAAGAGATATATATAGAAAGAGAGAGAGAGAGAGAGAGAGAGAGAGAGAGAGTGTGTGTGTGTGTGTGTGTGTGTGTGTGTGTGGATCTCGTCCCCCGGTTATTCATCAGAGTATAAATGTGGCGAAATTGGTCAAATCAACCGCTGGTAATGAAATCCGAGGTTGCAAATGATTTACATTAATACGGAGATAACAACAAACAAGAACAACTAGAAACAAGAACAACTAGAAACAAGAACAACAAGAAACAAGAACAATTAGAAAACAATAATGAAAGGAATTTTCTAGTAATGGGTATGTAAGTGTAAGTGTATTAAATAAGAGTATGTGATTGGATATAAATTATATTATTGATTAAATAAATATCCGATTATCGTGACATTAATTATATTTGATTTTCGGTATATAAAATTGTATTGGTTATCAATAGCAAGAAAAATCTTATACCAAGTAAAAAACCTCCTTTCGCCCTTGCCGCAGATACGATAATTATTGACTATCAATAATGAATAACATTAATGACATTAATGAATGACATTGATTTTAATGAAACTGGCAAAACTTGAATCTGAAAACTTATAGATATTTATAGATATGTAATTTTTTTTTACTTTGTATGTAAGAATAGTCAATAAATACCAAATTTGATTAAATCAAAAAATAGCTCATAATAAGTTGCTCATAATAAGTTGCATATAATAAGTTGCTTCTTATTATAAGTTGCTTCTTATTATAAGTTGCTTCTCATAATATGTTGCTTTACTAATGGCTTACTAGTTAATTGCGTTAGTTTATTGCTTGTGTTACTTTTATTGTTGCTTATGAGTTTACTAGTTATTATTAATTGTTGCTTATATCATCATGCGTCGGAACATACATCTCCATGTAACTCCAGTTACAAGTTCGATTCTAGACAATAACAAATCATAAACCTATGAAATCAACAATTAAATCATATAAATCATATAAACAAAAACATAAACATAAACCATAATATATGGTATATGTAAATCATAAATACCATAATATATGGTGTATGTAAATCATATATACCATATAAGCTATATAAAACAAATGCAATATATATTTTTATTTATTCATTCATTCATTCATTATTTATGTGTATATCATTATTATTTATGTGTATATCATTATCATTTAACTGTTATTACTAATTGTTATCCCCCACGGTGAACGATTTCTTTTTTGGTTGGGTTTAATTTTTTTTTTTTTTTTTTTTTTTTTTTGTCGATATTTATATTGCAATCAAAATCGCCATTTGATCTAGTTTATATAAAATAAAATAAAAAAGACCAACATTAATTTTAATAATTTTTAATAAAAATTCGGGGTTTTTTTTTTTTTTTTGGTTTTAAATTTAATTGAAAATGTTATTCTTGGTATTTTTAATTAACTTATTCACTTTCTCATTAGCTGCTCAATTACCAGCTATTGAAATTGTTGGTAATAAATTTTTCTATTCTAATAATGGATCCCAATTTTTCATGAAAGGTATTGCTTATCAACAAAACAATCTTAATAGTACGGCCGCATTTGTTGATCCTTTAGCTAATCCTGTTACTTGTAAACGTGATGTTCCTTATTTACAACAATTGAATACAAATACTATTCGGGTTTATGCTTTAAATGCTAGTCAAGATCATTCTGAATGTATGCAATTATTAAATGATGCCGGTATTTATGTTATTGCCGATCTTTCTGAACCTGATCTTTCTATTAATCGTGATTCTCCAGAATGGAATTTAGAATTATTTAATAGATATACTTCAATTATTGATGAATTTAGTAATTATACTAATATTCTTGGTTTTTTTGCCGGTAATGAAGTTACTAATAATAAATCAAATACTGATGCTTCCGCTTTTGTTAAAGCCGCTATTAGAGATTCAAAAGCTTATATTGCTCAAAAGAAATATCGTTCTATCCCTGTTGGTTATTCTTCAAATGATGATACTGATATTAGAGGTCCTTTAGCCGATTATTTTGTTTGTGATGTTGATGGTGGTAATGCCGATTTCTTTGGTATTAATATGTACTCTTGGTGTGGAAATTCTACTTTTCAAGAATCAGGTTATGATATCATTTCGAATTTGTATCAAAATTTAGGTGTACCTTTATTCTTTTCTGAATATGGTTGTAATGAAGTTCAACCAAGAATATTCCAAGAAGTTGGTACCTTATATAGTGATAAAATGACTAACTTATGGTCTGGTGGTATTGTTTATATGTATTTCCAAGAAACTAATAATTATGGTTTAGTTACTATTCAAGCAAATGGTGCCGTTAAAACTTTAGAAGATTTCAATTATTACTCCTCAGAAATTCATGCTGTTAGTCCTTCTTCTGCTCAAGCTTCGGCTCAATCTTCAACTACTCCAACTTCTTGCCCTGCCCAAAATGCTACTTGGAGGGCAAGTACTGTATTACCTCCTGTGCCAGATTCAATGATGTGTGAATGTATGAACAATGCTGCAGAATGTGTCGTCAGCTCTAAAGTTGATTCAAGTGAATATGCAGATTTATTCAGTATTGTCTGTGGTTACGTTGATTGTAGTGGTATCAGTGGTAATGGTACTTCTGGTGAATATGGTGCTTTTTCACCTTGTTCTAATGAAGAAAGATTAAACTTTGTCTTGAACTTATATTATCAATCTAGAGGTAAATCTTCTACTGCTTGTAACTTTAGTGGTTCTGCTACCCTCAAATCGGCTACCACTGCTTCTTCTTGTGCTGGTGTCTTATCCTCAGCTGGTGCTTCTGGTTTAGGAACCCTTTCTGGTTCTATCAGAACTAATGGTGCTGGTACTGATGCTACTACAAAGTCCAATGGTTCAGGTTCAGGTTCTAGTAAACCTTCTTCCTCTTCTACCTCATCTAAAGGTGCAGCTGCCAACTATAATGTCGATCCAAATGTCAAATATGGTGCATTTGGTTTAGTCTTTGCCTTTGTTTCTGGTTTACTTATGCTTTAAATAGATTAGTGTAAATAGAAAAGTCAGATAATTGAAACTTGCCAAATTGATGTAATAATTTAGAAAGTTTTATTTATATATATTGATATACAAGTTACTTTTTTCTTACTTCAATCTAAATAGCTGGTAAAAATTAACTATTTTCCTCCTTTTAGATTTTACTTTTCACTTGCTATTTGAATAGTGAATGCTTCAGATATAATACTTGTATGGGATAACGTATTCAGGCACTCGGAATTGTAAACGATGATATAAATGCAGAACTTTGAATAAAGAATTATTGATATATGGGCTAGTTAAAAAATGGTAAACTTCATTCAGTATCCATCACCATTTTCCTAATTTCCCAATAATAATCTAAGTTAATGTTGGAAGATGGATTTTTGTAGTCATAAATTTCATCAACCCGAAACCAATGATTGATTTTTCTTACAATTTTTATTTCTTCTTTCATAAATCGTTCTAAAAGTTTTTCAGAAATAAAAAACTCATTATGTTCTGGTTCAATACTTTCTGATGTATCTGTGTTTGTGGAAAGTGTTCTTTGAGTAAATTGACTAAATCCACGTCTCTTCATTGGTGATTGTAGTTGTTGAACTACATTTTTCAACTTTGGAGGTGAAGATAATCGATATGATACATAATTATTTTTTGAATTATCCTCTAAATCGGGAATCTCGTTAAATATAGACTCGTTTTCTTCGTTTATATTGACCCAACGTAAATTTTCACTATCAAATTTCATATTATTGTTATCCAGTTGAGGAATAACATTGTTATAAGTATCTTTGGATTTACCTTTAACATCGTGTAAAGTTATGAGTGAAGGCTTTTGTAAATTTTCAAATCTCAATAAGTCAATTTCATTACCTTCCCAAGTTAATGAAGATGCATTAAATTTCATATTCATATTAGTTGGTATTACCGGAATAGTCACCACAGTATTATTGTTCAAATATCTTAACAATCCAACCGTGGATGTCTGCTGTTTATGATACTGACTCTTCTTAGCCTCTTTCGCAACTAAATCTGATTCTTGAAATTTATTTAGATAAGTTTGCTTTTCTTTGGGTATCTCTTTTGGCTTGTTGTAAAATGAAGGTATTCTTTCTAATCTTGATTTAACTCGATTGTCAAAGTTATACTTTTTTGGTTCCATTTCGTTATCCTTAGAATTTTGGCCTGCAAAATCCATGGTTGACTTAAATTTTTTGATTGAAGCATGTTTTTCTTGCTGTTTTCTTTCGGTACTTGGATTCAATTTTGAACTAGAATGAAAACGAGTGAGTTTATGAGGTTTTATTGTAGATAATCCATGTTCAAAATTAGCGTCAAATCCATCTTCAAATTCCTCAAACTCATCTGGAATGTATTCAAAATCTATTGTTTGCTCATGGTCTAATTCATTATGTGAGTTCAAATTATTTTGTGATAAAGGAGTACGCAGACTAAAATCTTTTAACTTCAATGTCATATTTGAGTCAAAATTTGCTTGGTTTGCCAGCCGGTATTGTTTATTGGTATTCATTCTACTTTTTAATTCCGCTTCTTCTCGCTCAGCATCAGTTTTTAATTGAAATTGTTTGGATTGAAGTTTTCGTTGAATTCTATCATAAGCTCCCTGTTCTTCAATTCCAAAAATATCATCTAAGTTTTCAAATTCATCGTCATTCATTTGTGAAGTTTCATCTGTTTCATCTCCTTCGCTATAATCACTAAGTGTTTTCCTTGTGACCCGTTTTGAATTATTTCGTAGATCATGGAAATGCTTAGGTCTTTGCCCAGTCATTAACGACAGCTTTGGGGAAGATGTGGATATGGAATCCATTGGTGAAAATTCCAAATCGGGAATCTCTTTGAATTCAGGAAAAGTATCTGTAGTACCTGACTTGAATAAATTGCCTCGAATTGTATCCAAATCATTACCACTCAACTTCAAAGTTTGAAAATCTTCATCCAAATCGTCTTCTACTTCACCGAATATATCGTCATTATCACTTATGTTATCATTTTCTTCATATTTTCTTAAAAATTCAGTTTTAGATAAATGTCCATTCCCACTTAAACCTGGGGAAGGGGTTAAAACCTTATTTGCTATTGGTTTCCTAGGTATTTTATTCATACAATGAGTTCCTATGTTTGCCTCTTATACATATACTGGCTTCAATAATTCATAGGTATGTTATTTATCTACTACCAATATTTATTCAATCTGGATCAACATGTAAACAAACTAAAATAGCAATTGTTCTTGATCCGAGAGTCACGTGAATCTTTTCACCATATTGTAATCATGGTAATTGATTGGGGTTTACTTCGTAAAATTGATTTGGGAGCATTATCTTCACCAGTATCATTATTGAGTTGATTATTTGGTTGGATTAATGGTTTGGCAAACTCTGGTACAATTTCTCGTAAATTTGATAACCAAATTTTTGCAAGGAATGGTGCGGAGATCAAACTAGTCAAAGTAAGAATAATCGAGATAAAAACTAACAAAAACTTAAATATCTTTAGTCTTCGTTTTTTTTTTTGCTTTTTAGACATGATTGGACTTTGAAACAATCTTTTGGATTTTAACCAATATATCAACAAGGAATGGTATCTGTCAATAAATGGTATCAATAATGGCAAACTCAAAACCAATAGTAGGAAATGACTTAGTAAGAAATCTTGACAAAATTGAATTAGTTCACAAATTTTTACCATAAATTCACGTATAATTTGTGAAATGATAAGTTTTCCCAACCCTCTCCCATACCATTTTCCGGACCACCAAGCTAGATTTACAGAATCTTCTTGTAATTCCCGAGATAAAAAAATATATATAATTTGAATAATAACTTTTTGTAATGAAATAATGAACAAAAATGCACAAAGAGACCTTGCATAATTCCAACCTTCCAATGCAAAAGTCAATTCAATCATGATGATATATCCAAATAAAGATATTGAATGAGCAAAAGCTGCTATAATGGTGGGTAATCTTTTACACCAGATACTGAAAAGTGCTCCAATAGTCACAGATATGCACCAAGTCAAAATTAAAATTATGATATTTAAGACAAATGGACCAAAACTTAATATTAATGCTCTCAATAGTAAATTGGTTGGTATGTGATTGGCTACTCCGGTTTGAGAGTTGATAAAGATGTAAGGAATGAAGTATAACAAACAGGTGATCATAGGTATAATAATTTGGTCAAGAAATATATTTGCTTTATTGGGTTTTGCTGTTTTCTGATTATTAGCTCGATGTCTTTTGTGTCCAGTAAATTTAGAGCGATTGGCTCTGACAAATTGAATCCAAGAAGATTTTGAAGTACTCCTATTACCTCGGAACAACCATCGTAAGAAATTCCTGTAATCTAAAATAAACTCTTGCCATTCAAACTGATGAGGGTTGAATATAAATGGTGATAAACACAATGATATTATTGTTATCCAAAACCACAAAAGTGAAAATTGCCACATAGTGAGTGTTGCAAATATTAATGCCAATGAGTGAGTTGCCCCTAGATATATGGATATCTCTGCATATCTAGAGTACAAGGTAGAAAAAGAAATCCTTTTTGTTGCAAATCCTCTACCAGATGCAATGTACTTAGCTCCTCCAAATGTAATATTGTCCCGAAGTGATTTTGCATACATTTGGCAAATAAAGACTTCGAAAAATGGGGCCATGGAAACAAAATGGCTAAATGCTCTGCCAACTGACTTGAGTATTCCATTTTCAAGAATTTCCTGAGCAATTAGTGGGATAAATGAAATAAAAAAACAAATAAATACCGAGAGTACAAATCGATTTACCCATTTGATGACTGGTTGTAAGTCATAGCATCCAATTGGTTTCAAAATATCAGTTATTGGAGCCAGGGGATTGTACAAGCACTCGATAGTTTCAAATTTCAATGATCCCAAATTCACCAAAAAAATCATGAACAATTGAACCGCCAACATTATTAATAAATTATTAAGATGAAAGCCTAAGTGTGCATAATAAAATGAAAGAAATCTATCAATTGGTAAATTCATTCCCAAATGATAGTATTCACGAGACAATATTTGCTCACCCATTCCTGCCCCAATTTTTGTTGTGAAGTTTTGAATTGTACCAAAACCCAAATCACGTCCTTTACCACATTGATAATA
The DNA here is from genome assembly GCA_030705115.1 of Suzukiozyma pseudoglaebosa. Classification (NCBI taxonomy): domain Eukaryota; kingdom Fungi; phylum Ascomycota; class Pichiomycetes; order Serinales; family Debaryomycetaceae; genus Suzukiozyma; species Suzukiozyma pseudoglaebosa. The sequence continues at coordinate 64,488 of JANIWI010000036.1, read as the reverse complement.
ATCACAATGTTTGATTATTCCTCCACGACAAGTAGCTAACATACCTGCGAATATATCTTCGTTCAAGTGCAATCCCTTTTGTGCTTTGGAAATGCCACCTCTTGTTGTCATAAATATAGCATTCAAGAAATCTGGGTGACCATAATGCAATTTACCACCTATTTTAGATAGTGTTCTTGCAAATAAAGTACCAAAAGTTTTTTCTTTACCAGCGGATATATCTCCTAAAATTCCAATATCTTCAGAAAAAATGTACTCCCTAGCTCCAAGTATTGCAACAGGACGTTCATCAGATGCTTGTGTTCCAGGGACATAACTATAAGAATGGTTGCAGTTCATTTCTTCAAATTCAGTCAAAACCGATTTTATTTTCAAGCATTCTTCTATGTAATTGTCTTGATTTGCATCAATAACTTGAATGTATTCTCCTCGATAGAAAATCAAGGCATTGTTTTGATTATCCGATTTTCCGTCACCAAGTATTGGATTTCCTGATAGCATAATCCGATATTTGGGAATAAAATTTCCATTTTCATCTCTTCTAGGAGAGTCTATTAAAGATGAATAGTAATAAGTCTTCGATTCTGATACTACTTCTTCCAATATTGCTATATTAATATTTGGGTAATTTGTGAATAAAAGGTCAACATTATCATAATCTTGTTTCGTGAACGTTTGAAATTTTTGCATTGCTATCAACATACGAAACTTTCTTTTCACAAAACTGGAGATTTTATCTTCCACCTCAATCAGCATTAATGAAGATGTTTCGACATCCAAATTTTCAACTTTATACAATATTTTGATGGCAGTCTCATAATTCATGAACCCTGAGATTGTACGAAATAATGTTTGGCATCTTAAAGATGCCCATATTCTAGTCCTAAGGGTGTTTTCTCTTGATGCATCTTTAAAGCCAATACAATAATATGGTAAATCATCAATTTTATCTTGAATAAATTGAGACGGTTCTTCTTTACCTGAAGATTTGGGTAGAATGCTGGCAGTTATCTCCTCTGGACATATATCTTTGTCTTCAATCAGAGACAATTTTGTATCTTTGACAAAATTATCCCAATCATTTTTATTCAACCCTTTCAAATAGTCTAATAAGGACAATTTTGAGTTTCCATCTTCTTTGATCAATTCTTTTAGCTCAAGAAGTATTTTCTCTGAATAGTGTGGAACTAATACTGTGAAAGTTGGCATTGACAGTGTCGGGTAGGGATCTGGAATTTTTGCTGATAAAGACTGGGCAAAGAATGAGATTCTTCGTTCTGCCTGTTTTCCTGGTGTGAAGTAATCATGCAATGAAAAAGTATAATCCTCCTGGGAAACAAAAAATGATGGTGGTTTAATACATTTCTGGTCCACTGGGCTTTTTTCAATAGCAGATAATTGTTCATATATTAGCTTGTTAACTTGTTCAATTGATATTAAATGCTCTCTATACATTGATATTATAATACCATTCCAAACCAAAGCTATTATCAAAGCAGGATTTGTTTTTGAATCAGCATTGTAAAAGGTAATTTTAGTTGCAATTCTTTCAGGTAGTTTGGAAAACACATTTTTCCAGGGACTAAAAATGGATGATCCACTAGAACAGGATAAAACAACTGATAGTAATACATTCATGATTACATACCATAAATATGTGTCAAGAAAAAATAGAATCAAATTGATAAAGTAAAGTAATCCAAGAACTAATCGAGCTTGATGTTCACAGATCGAATTGCCAAATAAAGTATCTCCTTTACATCTTGATAAGTCCATGATTGATAGAACTCTAATTGGATCTCTAATTGATAGTGTCAAAAAAAAATAAGACTCCGAAAACTTGGCCATAAAAACTAAAGTCCAAAAGATATATGAAATAACTTGATTTTTTTTTTGTAAATGAGTGAAATCAGAAACAAATTGATGATTTGATAACATTGGCCTGTTTAGTTTGAAATAAAATTGAGGTGGAACGATTGCCAAATAGAGGAAAGAAATTAATGAAATAATAAATTGAATTTTTGCTATTATGAGTCCATGATAAGAATGGGATTTCCAAGATAAAAAACCGAAAATATAAATCGAAGGAGTAACATTAATCAATAAAAGTATGATCAATAAAGATAAACGATAATACCAGTTTTTTATTTCGTTGCACTTATTAGTGATATAAAGCCGTTCACACATAGTTGCCAAAGTTGCAATTAAACAAGCTAAAGTACCACCTAAAGCAATTATTGACCATTTTATTTGATTTGGTGGAGGATTATTTAATAATTGAACATAATTGGGGGTATATAAAGTTGGAGAATTATAACTAGTATAAAACCAAAATACAGTAAAATGAATAATCCAAATTCGATTAAAATTAACCAAAATATGAATCCAAGATCGCTTTTCTTTAAAAGTTTTAAAAAAACTTGTATCCCATTTAATATTTGCAAACTGATTAAATCTTAGATGTTTTGGCAAATCATATAGATAATCATTATTAAACAATTGAATTTTTAATAAATTTTTCGGATACCAAAAGAACAGATTAATATCATCATAGCCAATAATTTTATCATGATCACGTTCACGGTCAATAAATTTTGTTTCAATTAATTTATATTGTTGATTTTGAAGAAAAGTATATAATGGATTAATAACATGATTTAAAAAATTAAATTGATTATAATTTGAATTGATTTCAAAAGAATTTTTATTAAATTGAAAATAATCCCAACATAATTGATAAATAAAACATATGCATTCTGGCATAAATCGAATATTATTAGATTCACCCCAAATTAATAAATATAGACCAATTTGATAAACATAATCTTGATGATTATAATCATTCATTTTTTGTTTCCAACAATAATTTATCCCCAACCAACAATTTTTATCATTTAAATCTAATAAATTATAAGGAATTTCAAAAATTTTTTTTTTATGGGGTGGTTTATTAAAATTTTTTGATAATTTTAATTCAGTGTGTAAATGACTTGTGAATACCCATTTCTTATAATTTGAATTATCGCCGCCAATATAATCTGAATGTAACGATAATAAAGCAAGAGGGCAACCCATTCTACTCAGACGAGAGTCCAATTGGGTCATGAAATGATCAAGCATATTTGCAACATTATCTCGTTGAAATCCAAACATTGATGCCAAAGTTTGAAAACAAAGGTTAATTTGAATTTCATCAATTGGAGCGTCATTTTCAGGACACCAAGAAGGATATTTATTATAGTTTGAGTTGGGAGAAGACTGATCACTATAGTTGGCAGTGTCTATAACCGTCTTGTACTTCAGATATTGGTTATAATCAGAAAACAGTTGCGCCATGGTTAATTATTGTAAATTACCACAAATTGAAATATGTTGCAAAATGGTGGTCGTGTCGAGGAAAAAGCCCTCTAAGAAAGAATCAAATAGAGAGACATAAGAGAATTAAAGAATACATTAAATAGAGAGACATAAGAGAATTAAAGAATACACTAAATAGAGACATAAGAGAATTAAAGAATACACTAAATAGAGACATATAGAGAATTAAAGAATACACTAGTATAGAGACATAAGAGAATTAAAGAATACACTAAATAGAGACATATAGAGAATTAAAGAATACACTAAATAGAGAGACATAAGAGAATTAAAGAATAGACTAAATAGAGACATATAGAAAGAATTAAAGAATACATTAAATAGAGAGACATAAGAGAATTAAAGAATACACTAGTATAGAGACATATAGAGAGAATTAAAGAATACACTAAATAGAGACATAAGAGAATTAAAGAATACACTAAATAGAGACATAAGAGAATTAAAGAATACACTAAATAGAGACATAAGAGAATTAAAGAATACACTAAATAGAGACATAAGAGAATTAAAGAATACACTAAATAGAGACATAAGAGAATTAAAGAATACACTAAATAGAGACATAAGAGAATTAAAGAATACACTAGTATAGAGACATATAGAGAATTAAAGAATACACTAAATAGAGACATATAGAAAGAATTAAAGAATAGACTAGTATAGAGAGACATAAGAGAATTAAAGAATACACAAGATTTAATAACTGTATTTGTATTTATAAATTGATGATGATAACAATTTGTAATAATCAATAGTATTGTCATATAGTTATCAAGTGTTTTTAAAAAAAATATGCCTCCACTCAGAGTTGAACTGAGGATCTCCTCATTACTAGTGAGGCGCCTTACCAACTTGGCCATAGAGGCTATTTGTATGTTTTAGACATATGGATGGTATAACATACCAAGTTCAATAAAATAAAATTGGCAACTATAATCATATCAGAAAGCTAAGTAACTATAGAGAGACCAAGAAATGTCTGAAAAAGATGAGGAAGAAGGAGTAAGTAGTAGCATTAATGAATAATAATTACATTTTGATTAATTACAATATGTTATCAGATTATTATTTTTTGTTATTTTCTTCTTTAATGATATAACCATACATTAAATTACGAAAATCAATTTAATAATGTCATCGTAAAAGTTTTTCTTCATTTTTAGTGTTTTTTTACAAAAATAATTAAAATTCAATAAAAAAAAAAAAAAATACTAATCATTGATAAATCATTGGAATACTCTTCATAATAACAATATTCTTTATAGGTATTGTTTCTATTTGTATTTATTGTTTTTATTTATTGTTTGTATTTATTGTTAATTAATTTTTTATTCTGCGTCTTTGTTATTTGTTTTCTTCAATCCCAATATGGTAATTTTTCTGATCTTTTACCGCCGTGAAAGTACAATAAAATTGATTGCAAAACTTGATTGTTAGTTAACAATAATTGAAATTCTCAATTGCATTATTATATATTTAAATAAAATTAAATTAATAAATGTCATTTGTTTAAAAGATTTCCTGATTTTTTTTTTTTTTTTGTTTTCTTCCTTTTTCTACTTCTTGTCGCCGTTTCCGGGCTTTCTAATTTTTAGCAGTGTAGTCCATTAATCTGGTTTCTTGTTTTCCTTGGCTCAATCTCTCTATCTCTCTCAGCCACTTTAATTGATACACGACTGTCGCCGGGGTTTTATGTAAGTGTTCTTTTTTCTACTTGGACAAATAATCAGCCTTAACAAAGCACCAGCTTTTTTTTGTATATCAATCAATTAGCCATGAATCAGAATTTTGGACCACCACCACCACCACCACCACCACCAAATCAACAACATCAACAACAATATAATCAGTTCCAACCCGCACCCAGGTACCAACAAGCTAATCATCAACAGTATCAACCTCAGTTTGGACATAATCAACATTATTATCAGCATCAACCTGGTAATAATCAACAACCTGGTAATAATCAACAACCTTCAAGGACAGATTTAGAATATCAAGGTTCAGAGAAACCAGTTGAATCTAATAATTTTGATGAATCATTTAAAATTCAAAAACCTAGATTTAATGATTGGTATTTTTCAATTTTTTTCCTATGTGTTGTTGCTGGATTTGGTGTAGTTGCTGGTATCACAATCAATGCTTATAGACAAACTCATAGTTTTCAAGGGAATTCAATTTATGATTCAAATAACTCGTTTACTTTAAACACAAATTCGGTGATTTTATTCAGTTTTGTTATTGTTATAAGTTTAGTTTTTTCTTTCTTACTTATGTTAGTGGCTAGAACTTGGCCTAAACAATTCATAACTTTGGGATTAATCTTGAACGTTCTTTTAGGTTTAGCTACTGCACTTTACTTTTTGATAGTGAGATATTGGTCAGCAGGTATTGTTTTCTTAATTTTCACCTTAATTACCGCTTTGTGTTTTTGGTCTTGTAGGTCTCGAATCCCATTTTCGGCCACTGTCTTGAGAATTGTTATTGATGTTATGAAACGTTACCCTTCAACTTTATTAACTTCATTAATTGGGATAATTTGTTCAGCAGCTTTTTCAGCGTTATTTGTAATTGTTATTGTCGCTACTTATATTAAATATGATGCAAATCAAAATAATCCCGGTTGTAATGTTAATGGTGGTAGTTGTTCTCAATCAAAATTAATTGGAATTTTGGTTTTTGTATTCTTTGCTGGTTTTTATATTTCTGAAGTTTTTAAAAATGTTATTCATGTTGTAATTGCTGGTGTTTATGGTACTTGGTATTATTTAGATAATTCTGATCAAGGATCTCCTCGTTTCCCAGCTTTAGGAGCTTTAAAAAGAGCTTTAACATATTGTTTTGGTAGTATATGTTTTGGATCTTTAATTGTCTCTATTTTACAATTAACTAGACAAATAATTATTATCGCAAGAAATAATGCTTTTGCTTCTGGTAATAATTGTGCTGGTTGTTGTCTTATTATGATTGATTCTTTCATGAGCCTTATTGAATGGGCCATAAGATATTTTAATCATTATGCTTACTGTTATGTTGCTTTATATGGTAAATCTTATATTCGATCAGCTAAAGATACTTTTGATTTAATGAAACGTAAAGGTATGGATGCTTTAGTTAATGATTCAATCATCAATACTGCATTAAATTTTTTCGCCCTTTTTATGGGTTACTTAACGGCATTATTCACTTGGTTATATTTAAGATATACTAAACCCGCTTATAATTCTGATGGATCTTACAATGCTCCTTTGATTGCATTTGCATTTTTGATTTCGATGCAAATAACTCGGGTATCATTAAGTGTTATTGATTCAGGTGTATCGACATTTTTTGTTGCCTTAGCTAAAGATCCAGAAGTCTTTCAAATGACAAACAGAGATAAATTTGATGAAATATTTAGAAATTATCCTCAAGTTTTAGAAAAACTTAATTCTGATCATTAATAGCTACATTCCTATAACTTAATACTTAATATTTTATCCTTCTAAATCCTTATGATTTATATAATTTTCGTTACTATTTATCGATTTTTTAATTTTAATGAATTATCGTTATCAAAATAAATTTGGTAACCAATTTGGGTCGCACAGTAAAAATTATTCAACCATATATTTGTACTAGTCAAACAAGTTTTTTTACTTTCAATTATCGATGTTAACGTTAGCAATTGGCGACTTGTATATACCAGAGAGATCAGTTGACTTACCGAAAAAGTTTCGAAAACTTTTGAGTCCAAATCCTGATCAAATTCCTTCCAACAATAAGATTTCTCATGTCATATGTTTGGGAAATATCGTAAATTCGATTGATACTTTGACATTTTTGCATAATTTGTCACCATCATTTCATTTAGTTAGTGGAGAGTCTGATGATGTTCAAATTCTTAGTCAACAATTACAAACCATCTCCAAAACTGATCGAATAATTCCCTTATATAACGTTATAACTCATGATAATTTGAAAATTGGGTTTACAAATGGATTTCAAATCGTACCCAAAAATGATCCGTTGGGTCTATCGGCCTTAGCTCGAGAATTGGACGTTGATATTTTGATCTGGGGAGGTACTCATAAAGTTGAAGCTTACACTTTAGATGGTAAATTCTTTATAAATCCTGGAAGTGCCACCGGGGCATTCAATTTTGACTGGCCTGATAATGATGAAGACGGAGAGGAAGAAGAAAATATGAAAGCAGAAGCAGGAGCAGTAGCAGAGGAAGAAGAAGAAGCAGAAGCAGAAAAAGAAGAAGAAGAAGAAGAAGAAGAAGAAGAAGAAGAAAAGTTGTCCGCAGAAGCAGGAGTAGAGGAAGGAGAAGCAAATATAGTGGCAGAAGCAGAAGGAGTGAATGATGATATCGAAGCAAAAGAAAATTTTCAAGAAACGGAAGAAAGACAACAAAATGATGACGATCAACATACAGAATCTACAACAGTGAGTAATAGCCACAAAGAGCAAAAAATTACCGACCTGAGAGAAAACTTGAAAAACGACTCCGAAAAACCCAAACCTTTGACAATCAATGATATAAATCGAACAAAAGAAACCATCAGTAATGATTCTCAAGTTGATCAAGAATTGTTGAATGAGTTCACGGAGTTAAATGCAAACATTCCTTCTTTCTGTCTTTTGGATATCCAAGGATCCACATGTACATTGTACATTTATACATACATTGATAATGAAGTAAAAGTTGACAAAGTAACATATAGTAAAGAATAAAGAATGGGGGAGTTGATTTACAAATAAGCTAGGAATAGCTAGGAATGGTAGATTAGATCGAGAGAATTAAAATAAAGTAAGAAAAGTTGAGAGTCAGTTGGTTTTCCAGGGTGAAATTCTTACGAATATGGGCAATATTGTGAATGTAACTTGATTAGTATTATCTAAATTTGAGTCTGGATAAAGGTAATAAATGTTGAATTAAGGCAATAGCTGTGAAATAAAATTATCAAAAAATTGATAGTTGATACAATAAATTGCCTTTTCATTAAATGAAAGATCGAGTTAATGACCTTATAATAGTGTATGAGTGGGAAACAGTTTATGATTGAAATTTGGTGTTTACAAGTTGACTTTGAAAATCTAGAAACTACACACTTTCTTGCTAGTGCAAAAGTGTTGAAGTTGATACAAATTATAAATTGCACGTTTCTTATAATATACATTAAGCTTGAACCGAAGAGTAATGAAGAACAAATTCTTTCTTTATCTTTTCCCAATTATGAGGATCGAAAAATATATATACACCTCTTTCAACGTCTTGACTAACTAAGATAGGTTCAACATTACTATCTTTAGTTAACCAGACTTGAATATCCTTATGGTACCTCCAATTTCTCGCCACTAATTCCCTAGCAGCGTATTCCTGTAACGTATCTCTTGGTTTCATATAAAAGATGTAAAACAAAGTTTCATCTGAAAATGATTGAATCTTATTGTCACATGGACCAGGTGGTGGTATTATGTTCTCTGATAATATTGATGATGGTAACGTAAAGTATGGTTCAACATCTGATCGACTAGTTTCATTCCAAGGAGAAGCAAAATTCTTAAGAATTTGCGAATCTTTTGATAAATCTAACCCAAATTTGGTTACATCTTGTCCCATAGCAAACGTACTGTAGTCACTTTGATCCATTTTTAATAAAGATGCTAATCCCTCCATACCATATTTACCATCGGTAAATTGAGGTTCATTTCTATCTGTTGACAATCCTGGTGGTAGCGTCGCTAATTGTTAGTAAATACTAGAGAAACATTCAAGCTTCAAACAAAATTCTTTCACATACGCATTTGATCTTATTGTTGCTATCGTTCCTAACGTATTTGTCGTTCGTTCTTTGTGGGTTGTTTCATTAGAACCAATTTGAAGTATGGTGAAGGTCCGACATTTTTCAATAGCGACATTTTTCTACAGAACACCACGACATTTCTAAGATGCCATTGATGTTAGGACTGGTTTTATTGTACAGATAAAACTACTTGAAATGTCTACTAGATATTATCCTAACATTATAATAACGGGTACTCCTGGATGCGGTAAGACATCTCATGCTGAGAGTTTAATTTCGACGTTAGAAATGGTGCCACCAGGTTCATTTACTCACTACAATATTAGTGATGTTGCCAAAGAACGAAAATGTATTGATAGTTATGATGAAAGATTAGATACTTCGGTCGTTGATGAAGATTTATTATTGGATAGTTTAGAACCAGACATGAGAAAAGGGGGAGCAATTCTTGACTGGCATTGTTGTGAAATATTTCCAGAACGATTGATCGATTTATGTGTTGTGTTAAGAACAGACAATTCAATTTTATATGATAGATTGAGTAAACGGGGGTACAAAGATGTGAAAATTCAAGAAAATATAGATTGTGAAATCATGGATATAATATCTCAAGAAGCAAGAGATTCATACATTCCAGAAATTGTAATTGAATTGAATTCAAATTCGGTCGAACAAATGGAAGAAAATGTTGAAAGATTAGCTAGTTGGGTAACTAATTGGATCAAGGATCATCCAAAAGGGGTCACAAACGAATTAGATCCTGCTCATGGTGATGATGATCAGAGTGATGAAGAGTCTTCATAACCTAAGAGAAGGAAACAAAAAAGGAGACAACCAACCCTAAACTGATTCACATGAACTTGGATTGAATGTATGGGTGTTATCGCATAATAATTTGGATGAAATCACGATCAATTGTAGAGTCATGACGCTTGATATTTGATCATAACGCATTAAATAGTTTACAAACGTATTTAAGCCTATCGATACTTCCGTCAATCTTTTGTTTCACCATGTCATCGTACGAGGTGTTTGGCTCTGGAAAAGTTCCAGTTTTTAATTTCTTCTTGTCCTGTTATAAGCCAGACCAGGAAGACTGTTACAATTTTCTAAACTATACGGTTACTGTAAAGACTTATACAATTTTTTAATCAATTCGACTTTTATATAATGACTACTGTAGTAAAGCAACTGGTTTTGCTATTGGCATTATCGCTTTCTTTGTTAAATAAAGGTTCCAAGATCACCCCATCGAAAATTCCACACCTTGATTAAACTTTTGCACAATACAAAAGAAGGTTCAAATTATTTGTTTCCATTTTGAAGAAATTTTTATAGATATAAAACAATTAAATAAAATGAATACCAACATAGATATTAGTTAAAAGTGAACTACTTTTGTTAGTTAACATATACTTCAAAATGAATTTTCGCTCGAATAATCACATAGCATATACTGAAAATCGAAACAACTCACCTCTGAGTTTCTTTACCAATCCAGATGTAGAAAATAACTAGATAGATACTTAAGAAGTTACATAAAGGGTTTATTGCAAATATATTTAGATTGTATAAAAGTAAGATCAAGGTTTATTGGTGACATCTTGAACCATCTGCAATCAAACCTGAGGTACAGTTAATGCAACTTTTGTTTAGCAGATTCAAACGCGTAAGCCAAATCAAATTGGTTAGATGGTGTCAATTGTAGTTTGCTTGATTATGAAACAAAATCCCACTAACGGTTTACTGGCAATTTACAGCGATTCACTCTACTAGTTTGCTTCACTTTCATAATATCATTATTTATTAATTAAATGCTATACATTGTAGACAATTTAAATCAATGCGGTATTTGTTTATGTGTGTGTGTGTGTGTGTTTAACTAAACCTTCAATTAATCTGAATTGCAAATTTATTTGTCAAGTAGTAGCCTTGATGTGAATAATCTGATTGATTCCCAACTAAGACAAAACAGTAGCATATAGAGTTGGCCTTAGCACATGAAGTGCTGGCATCTCCTGAATAGACTTGACCAGAACGAAACCTAGACTCAGAAAAAGTCAGCAAAATTTTGCCGACAAGATTCTCAAGATAACTTGTTATCCGGTAGTTTGTAAATAATTTACACCATAAACCTTCACAGAAAAAGGTTCAGGGTCGATTATCATTCTCATTCTTTTTATTAGATTTGAAACAATTTTCATCAATTTAGTAATCATTTAAATGATTATTTTAACAATTAAACCAACTAATAATACCAAAACTACCCAGAATTTGTTATCAAATTTGGATAACCATTGATTCTTCACTTTATTCATGTTATATTTTTCTAATTCATTGACACAATCAAAGTTTTTGGAAAAGATGTATTTTGATTCTTCAATAATTTCTAATTTTTCTTCTTCAGTTAAATTATTTCTAGTTGCAAGTTCATAGTTTTCTTTATAACTTAATTTTAAATCTTCGTCATTTTCGACATCGAAATTGAAGAAATTCATCCCTTCATTCAAGATATCTTCATTTGTCAGTCCTTGTTTCTTGGGGAAAAATCCAATATTTTTTTGTAATGATTTTTTCATGACTTTACCTCCAGCAAATAATGCCAAATACATAACGTGAAGATAAGCCAAAAGCAAGTGTGGTTTTTCTTGAGCAATTTGGTCAATATGTTGTTGAAATTCAATTTGAGTTTTATGAATTGGGGTTAAAAATTTATCATTATTATAATAAAAGAACAAATCTTTTTCTAATGCCAGTTTTCTAGCAATTCTTTCATCCCAAACTTCCTTGTAGATATAACCATATTTACTATTCATAACCACAGGAATGTTTCTTTCAATAGCAACAAACACATGATAAAATGATTGTAACCCTTGACGATATAATTTATAATCTTTCATAGCTAAAACAAATTTCATCGATACTAATTTATCCATAGTATCATGAATCGATTTGGTTTCCAAATTAATTCTATTAGCCAAAGCTCCGGTATCACTCTTAGCAGGTATCATTATTCTTTAATTTTACTTATTGTTGATCCAAGTATTGTCGATATTTCCATTCATTTATATATCACCCAGTTGTCACCGATATCTGCGATATAAAAAATATTTAACTTTTTAAAAAAATAATGCCAAAAAATAAACCCAATTTAAAAAATAATCTTTAGAGATAACCAAACAAATAAACAAAGAAAAGGAAAAAGATTCATAACTGATAAACAAAAATGGGATTTCCAATTATATGAATTCAAAGATATACAAAGCCATACTTATTTTTAATAATTCTGGTCTTTTTTTGCAAATTATTGTGATTGTTTTCCGATTCGGGTTTCAAAAAGTCTTGGATATTTTTTCATTACCTTAAAAATATTGTTTGACTCGTGATTAATCTTTTTGATCAGTAGATACCAAAGAACCAAATCAAACACGTACATCTCCGTGTTTACACGAGAATACACGTAATTTCCAAACTGTATAACCACTTATGCATATAGTTATATCTCAAGTGTTATCATTCAACTCAACCTGCTAATAAAATACTAATATATTGACATTTGTATATACTATCAGTACAGAAGTTTTTAAGAATAGATTGCAAGCCGATATGTCCGGCGACCAATATGGGTTTGTTTTGGTTGCAAACATAAAACGGTAGTTTATGGAACTTGGTGGCTTTCGATCACGTTACAATTGCTAATATAGACCAGAAATGGAGTCAAGATAATGATAGAGTTTGATAGACTATGGAGTACTTTGGATATGGAGTAGTCTTGGTTGAGGCGAAGCGTTACACAATGAAGACGCGATGTGGGCTGTATTATCTAGATTGTAGTGTCCTCTTGGTTGAAGCTGAGAACAGAGTAGTAGATGAAAGATATAATTAGAGTCTTTCTGATAAAAATGTTATATAAGTTGATCCAGGAGAGTTTTGTGTTCTTGGAGATCTTATTTTAGAAAACCAAAACAAGAATACTATCTAGGTAGAGTAGAGTTTAGGTGGAGTTCTTCAAACTATTGGTTGAGGTACTGGTTTGAAAATGTAATGTAAGGCGTGTTTTTGAATGATGTTAATTTTTGACTGGTTCAAGAAAGAGAAACAACAATAAAATCCAGTAGTTATTACTTATACTACATAATCGAAAATGACAATAGTAAGGCACAACAATTCAAATTTTTAGATTCTTGTAAATGTGTTATTTCTGAATATATAGTTAATCAAAAGCAGGGTGTTAACAAGTTATGGATTGATATGAGTAAACCAAATTTAAAATTTTTAAATATAGATGTTTAACATTACAATTTTGCTCCTGTACTTGTTATAGATTCATTGGCTTTAATCAAATTAGGATTTGATTGCATGTACTGATTCCATTTGTAAAGATTAGGGTATTTTGCTTTAAAGTCAACATTACCAAAAATTCTAGTCATAAAATCAGTTCTGATGAAAATGTTGTTGATTGGAAATGACAACATAATATCAGCAGCAGTCAAAGTATCACCAACAATGACACGAGAACCTTTGGAATGTTGTTGTTTCATCAAATCTTCTAAATAATCATAAATCTTGTAGGATTCAGGAATATAAAACTGACTATTTATAATTCCCAAAACCATCTTCACCAAGAACCTGGCAAGAAATGGCGATTCTACCACGGCTACATCATTAACTAACAATCCAACTTGTAAACCTTGAAAACTACCTTCTGTAAAATGTAAGAAATAATCAACTGCTTCATCATTTGCTTTCAATTTATTATCGGTATCAAAATGGGTCAATAAATAACTAAAAATATGACCCGACTCAGCAATAGTTTTCCTTTTCCCATCTTCATGAATAACTTCAATCAATGGAGACTTACCTAAAGGATGTATTGCTTCCAATTCTTTTGGAGCTCTATATTTTTGAAATCGGGGATAAATCTTCACTTCATAAGGAACATTCAACTCTTCAAGTAACCAAAGTACTCGATGTGATCTTGATGCTTCTAACCAATGAACTATAACCTTGGGCTTTCCCATAATAATGATAATATCTACTTAAAACATTACCAGAAATTTCTTGTTATTTATACTATTGTTTGCCACCGTTACTTCACATGGTTATGAAATAGACGTAACCCCAATAGATTCAACTCGACAATCTTATTCATCTACAATGATTGTCAAAGCGTCGATGATCTCCTACATTTTTATATGTATACCATACATATATACATACATACATAGATATATACATAATATGGCTAATTTGCAGCCAAATATTTCAGTTAATGAAATACAACCATCAATAAAAAACTGATTCGGTTAATTATTGATTCGGTAAACAACTAGATCGCCAGTTTCCTACTCCGAATAATGCCAACAATTCGGTTGAATCTTGGTGGCAACTCGGTTAACTTACAAAACCTCGGAAACAATCATTTTGTTTCTCTAAAGAAGGAAGGAATAATTGTAGTCTTTCAACAGTTTCAAACCCAGATACTAGTACAAAATGTTTATGTTTTTTCTTACGGATAATCTTTTCTGTCAAAACAACTCCGTCCTTTGTTAAATTATCATGTACTTCCAATAATTTACTAATGGATGAAAACTTTTGATATCAATCAACCTCGGGTTCTTATCTTAAACAGTAGAGAAATCAGTCGACTTTTAAATTAAACACCCCGCAAGCTTGTAAGTTTATCTTATTATGATAAATGTCATACATTTCCTTTTAAAACGTTTTATCTATAAACCTAACCAATAATAAGTGCTTTTAGTAGTGAATTGATCACTCAAGACAACATTATGAGATGAATTACCTACTAATACGTAATAAGTGTCTTTTTCACTAATCCATTGCTTTTTATAAGTGTTCCAGTATGAAGTAGCTTCTTTGATTGAAAATTTTATGTCAACAACACTAGATTCACCAGATTGTAAGTACACTTTTTCAAAATCTTTCAACTCCTTTTTAGCCCGATTGACACTTGGATTAGCTTGTTCAATGTAAACTTGAACAGTTTCAGCACCTGCCACTTTACCAGTATTTTTGACATTAACAGAAACAGTAACATGTTTATCATCACTAGATACTTTTAAGTCACTTAATTCAAATGTTGTGTAAGAAATACCATAACCGAATGGGAACAATACTTCTCTTTCAACTTTTTCATAATATCTATACCCAACATAAATATCTTCCCCATACATGACTTGACCATTCATCGATCCAAAATTAAGATATGATGGATTATGTTCATATTTAACTGGGAATGTTACTGATAATTTACCCGATGGGTTAATGTCACCATATAATACGTCAGCAATAGTATTACCGGTTTCATTACCTCCATACCATGCTTGAATTAAACCTTGGATTTCGTTAACCCATGGCATAGTAACAGGAGATCCTGATTGATTGACAACCACCACATTTTTATTGACTTTACAAACTTCACTGATTAATCTATTGGTTGATCCAGGAATGTCCATGTTTGGTCTATCAAAACCTTCGGTTTCCCATTCTTTTGAAATTCCAACAACAAGAACTACTTTATCAACCGATTTAGCTAATTCAACTGCTTTCTGAATTTCAACTTCATCAGTAGATTTCCTACTTAATCCAAAATAGACACCTCCTTTTTCTTGATATTGTGAAGGAATAGTATAGGTTGGCCCTGACCCCCATTCAACTCTAATTTCGTATTTCTTCCCTTTTTCTAAAGTATAGCTTCCTTTTTCTTCTCTAGTACCCATTCCTAAAAAGAATGCATCTCCAGGAGTTTGTTTAGTCTTATTATCAACTACTAATTCCCCATTAACAAAGATTTGAGCAGTTCCTAAAGTTGAGCAACCAAATTCATATTCACCAGATTCATCAGCAACGTATGAACCAACAAATTCACCATAAAATAATTCATCTTCAATTGCAATATCATTCAAGAAAAGTCTTGAAGTTTTAAATTCATGTTTACCAAGGGATTTTTTAGATTTATCGTTAGCTGGCTTATCAAAAAATTCCCCATCGAACCCCTTTTCACCTTTGGAATTGGTCAAAATTCTACCAATATCTGGTAAAGTTTTATCCAAGAAAGCACCAAGTGCATATGGAATTTCACCGTCAACCTTAGCTGAAATACCTTCATAGGGAGTAATTTTGTAAGCGGCATTCATACTAGCTGAACCACCACCTGAATCTTGACAAACTTTAGCATTTGGACCAATAACGGCAATCTTGTCTGTTTTCTTCAATGGTAAAATATTGTCATTATTTTTCAATAAAACAATTGATTCACCACCAGCTTTTCTTAATAAATCTTTAGATTCTTGTGAATCATTGTATTTTTCTTCTGCATTTTCTGGAATACCCGATTCCATAGCTTCTTTGATAAATTGTAAGATTTGTCTAGCATTTTTATCAATGACATCTTTATGAATTTCATTACAAACAACAGCATGAGTGGTTTGTTCAATTTGTCTAAATCTGGTTGGACCAGGCATCTCCAAATTCAAACCAGCATCAAGAGCTTCTTTAGTAGAGTAAGTCCCGTACCAATCCGACATTACAGTACCATCATAATTCCATTCTTTTCTTAAAACATCGTCAAGTAAATAAGGATCTTGAGAAACATGTTTTCCATTAACTTTATTATAAGCAGTCATAACTGATCTTGGATCAGAATCACGAAGAGCAATGTGGAATGGTTTTAAGTAAATTTCTCTTAAAGCTCTTTCAGTGACTAAAGTATCAACTCCTTTTCTATCATCTTCTTGGTCATTGCATACATAATGTTTGATACAAGCTAAAACTTTTTTTGATTGAATCCCATTAATAATTTCTGAAGCAACAATTCCTGATAATAATGGATCTTCTGAATACGATTCAAAAGCTCTTCCACCAACTGGAGCACGAAGAATATTACAAGTGGGACCTAAAATTACATGAGCACCCTTAATCTTAGCTTCTTCACCCATCAATTCTCCAACTTCTTTCAACAATTTCTTATTGAATGTTGACGCTAACCCAGTCCCACAAGTGAAACAATTGGATGGGGTTGCATCAAAAAATCTGATACCTCTAATTCCATTTGGCCCATCACAAACTCGAATACTTGGAATTCCAAGTCTTGGAATGGGAACCGTGTGCCAAAAATCTTTCCCAGCTAAAAGTGATATCTTCTCTTGAAGAGTTAATTCTGAAAGTATATGATCAATATCAAAAGTCATTGTCATAAATAAAATTGAAACTATGATTAATTATAACCTTGCCCTTCTATTTATAAGATTCTAGTCTCCGGAATCATAACTAAATTGATCATTTTTGTTTCTAGTTCGGTAGTAATGCCAATTTGATCTTGACGGAGATATTACCCAATTTGGACGATAAGTTTGAAAGTTTTGATATAAATCGAAATTTTTTAGTAAAAACCTTATTATTTCAAATATTTATTAAAATAAATGTATACAAACAATAATCATTGACCTACTCAACTTTTTCATTACTAAATTACTAAAATTTCACTCATATTCTTCATCTATCGACCTCACCTCTCAAGATGTCTTTCAACTACCCCACGATTATTTCAACTCCGCATTTCGTATCACGGGAATAATTCCTATCTGGGAAAGGATTCCATAACCTGTCTAAGCTATTTTGGGTCCCAAACTATTGAATGGTAGTTATTGTTATTCAAAATGAGTTAAAAGAAAACGTTGAGTTGAGTATCGTGTCGCGTAATTGAATAAAAGCGTTATATATTTTTCTATTACTAATTTAGGACCAATATTGAGTCAGCCTCTAGAAACACTACAGTTTACTAAAATCATTCTTCTAATGTCTTCTAATGTTTGAAAGAATGGAAGGTAAAAATTCCAGCTTCTGTAACTGAAGATTTTCAGACTCAAGTGAAGTTGTTGTTAGTAACACTTGCTTTTTGTAAAAATACTTGCCAATATAATGTAATCGATTATCTCAAACTTTAATCCCACTGTTGGTTGAGCAGTATAGAATTGGAGTATTTTATCTTGTGTTTGTTCAAGATTTCAGTAATAGGTAATTTATCTATTAATATATTTCATGTTGTAGGAATATGTTTCACCTTTTTAAGAATATGTTGTATTTTTTATTGGTATTTCGTATTTTTAGACTTGTAAGTATTCAATATTATACTTTTTTTTTCTGCTAATCCTTCAGTTTGTGGTTTGATGTTGTTTTCTCACTAGACCTTCAGTACGCTTGTTTTTCAAAACTTATAAATATTAGCGAGTATAACTGTATACTTTATCCACAATTATTGATATCCAATACGTCCTTGAAGACAATCCCACAAATAGCCTAGCATTGTTTTTTTCTCATGTCAACATTTCACCAAAGCAATAAACCATAAATAACTGGCGAAGTGACTACCTTAGCAAACAAATCTTCAAAATAATTCCATAAATTGCAATTATCAAATGTGGTATTTAGTCCATATTAGTCCGTTTATACAAAAAACATAAATCTAAATTCCAAAACTCGCTTTTTTTACAATTGAAGATATTATAAAAAGTTGAAGAAAGATAATTTATTTATAAATTAAACTAATATGATTAAGCAATTTAACATTTTTTCTTCTGAATTTGGACGGTTAGGCAATTTGATGTTCCATTCTTTTGGTTTTTGAAGACTAAAAATGTGCCAATGTAGACAGTGCGACATTTTTAAAAATGTCGTTTAATATTCAAGCATAATGTCGTTCAGCAAAAGTTGATCTTCATCTTTAGATATGTTTGTACGGTATTTCTCTAATTGTGGAAGATTGAGGGCTACTTCAAAGTCTCGGTTTAAAGAAGCGTTGTCTTTGGATGAATTTATTTTTCGACGTAAGTTATTACAAATTTATCGTGATTTGTTTCGATTAATTTATAAAACTCATGAAAAACAGGAATTGGCCAACTTTGTTAGACATGAATTCAGGCTCAATAGTCAAGTCACCGACCTAGAGCAAAGAAAATATTTGTTGAATATAGGAGTTACTAAAATAAACCAAATGTTACCGGTGATGGGTATTATGCATAAGTTTGAATGAGTCGAAGTTTTACATATTGTCGATTACTTATGTATAGTGTTTGAAAATATCTATAGATTGAATTTGACTTTAAAGCATTTGATTCACTTAAAGTACAAAAAGTGTTGGTTTTATATATTTTTGAACCAGGATTCTTGTATGGATTCGGATAACATAGCAAATGTTTCCTCGCTATCAAAACCTAATTCGTTGGCAAATGTCGACATTTTAGGTTTGATATTGTCCAAAAGATTCAACTGTTGCTGCAAAGGATTGAATGCTTTCAACTCCTTTTTACTATTATCTAAACAATTTTTAATATCGTCAAATCTCTTAGTTTTCTTATTTAAAAAATCAACAATTCTAGTTAATTCAACAAATAATCCAATATTATAATTTAATTCCCAGGATAAAATATTTTCGGGGATCAATAAATTTCTTAATTTATCAAATTTTAAATTTTTCATCAAATATTTCTTACTAGAATCAATATCTTTAGCATTAGGTTGAATATAAATCTTGAAAATATTTAAGTAGATTTGATTAATCAAATTTTTGAATGGTGATTTGGACTTATGATTCGAAAATAACCTATTGTATTCCTTATAATACTGATATGAGTCTTTGTTATACACTATAAGGTATTTTAAGGACCAAATTTTAATTTCAACTTCGGTAAATACTTCTTGATTTGGATTCAATGATTCAATTGGTTTATCGATAATACCAATTTTCCACTCACTAGTTAAGTCCCGATTATCGGATAAATTATCATCTAAATTTGAATTTGATAAATTATTTATGAAGTAGGATATGTAGTTCAAATCGTTTAATATGATGGAAAATTTTATTATGTTTAAGACAACAAACTTTCTAAATATCGAATGACTTAACCTTTGACCTAAATCAATAAATCCCAGTAATTTATTAAATACTCCATTATTAAAACCTTCAAGCAAACTTTGCTTAATTTCTTTATCAGAAGTTAAATAAAATTGATAAATGTTAATTAAATGAGTAAGATTATCTTTTGAAGGATGGATATTAATCAAATGATGACCTAGACTTTCATGCTGTAACATTTTTATTTTCATTTTATAGTAGTTATAACTTATTAAATTATTAGTATTCAAATTGGAATACAATTTGATTAACCACAATCGTAATTTATGATTATATTGGTCAGCTTTAAGCAAATGGTTGATGACGACAATATTTCTAATAATAGTTTCAGTTGAAGGGTTTGTTGATAAATCTAG
Organism: Suzukiozyma pseudoglaebosa; assembly: GCA_030705115.1. NCBI lineage: Eukaryota > Fungi > Ascomycota > Pichiomycetes > Serinales > Debaryomycetaceae > Suzukiozyma > Suzukiozyma pseudoglaebosa. The sequence continues at coordinate 44,026 of JANIWI010000036.1, read as the reverse complement.
TATCAAAGATATAACATTCAATTCATTTACCGGATTATTATCAAATTCACCGCCATTAATATCTTGATTATCTTTGTATAATGTGTAAATCTCCCAATTTGTTTTCATATATTGCATTTGATCTAAGTTTTCAGCAAGAATATATGTGAATTTTTGATTATTAATTATTGTTATTAAATCGTTTAACGACGTTGGATTTGACTCTATAATATCTTTTGTTGATTTCGCAATGATTTCAACAAACAAATTACTATCTATTTTATCCAAATAGCCTTTCAAATCATTAAAACAACATAATTTATGTTTAAAACAATTGTAATAATTCAATATACATTCTTGTACATTATTCTGAGTGTATACCAATGATAGCTCAATTTTAGCTAACATGATGTTCCTAGTTGGTTGATTTAAATAACTTGACAACTCCAGTAATGGAATATTCAATTGTTTACCACTTTCGACTAATAACTTCCAACTTATAAAATCATCCAATTTTTGATCAAACAAAATTTTTTTAGTAAAATCATGTAAAACTTGCCAGTTCTCGGAATCATGTAGTATTTGCCGATATTTGACCATCATATCAAGATCCAAGTTCAAGTTTGTTTGGTTGACTGTATCAATAACTTGGGAATATTGTTGATTAATCGCCAAAAAACTAATATAAACAAATAATTGTTGAACATTTTCAAAGGGTTTCAAGTCCTCAACAATTCTTAGACCTAACTTTGCAAACACGGCTGATTCTCCATCCAGACATAATTTCCCTTGAATTAAGCATAGATAAATAAACGAATTCCAAAACTTGTACAATCTTGAATTTGATGTATTAGCACCTTTGGATAGATTTACAAAGATTTTATTCCACAACTTCAAATCAAACTTATTTATGGATTTATCAAACCACTCTAACCCTAAAGTTTCACTTGTTGTAGGGTATTTCTTGACTACCTGCTCATAAACTTGATTTGCCTCGAGTTGATGACCACTTTCTTGGAATGTTTCGTACATCAATGATAAAGTTTGCGGATCGTTAGGCAACTTTTGCATCAACTTAACATTCTCTTGAAACGATTGTTCCAAATTCCCCGATTTCAATAATATTTGATTCTGCAAAGCATAATAGTAGCTTTTATTAGGAAATTTTTTGATCTTACTAGCAACTAGCTGCTGAGCATAGTTGTAGGAACCTTGGTCTATCAATTCCAAGATCCTGGTATCAGATTCTGACATTCTACCACTTGATTATCTTGATGTTAACGATGGGAATGGCATTTATCAGTGTCAGCGGCGCTACCTGAAAAATTTCTAATAAATCAACAATCAACTCTAATACACAAGTGAAAGCGTAAATGGTAGGAGAAAATTGTTAAGAAGAAGTGAAGTACTGAATTTCATACACCCATATCTGTTTTAAGCAAAAAAAGTGCAAAAAAATTGCAAAAAAATCGTTAAAAAAGTCCAATAGTTAATCATCAATGTATTTACAATAATAATCTTCATGTAAATACACAGCCATTCCGCCCTAATGAAGTCGAAAATAACATAAATGACCAAACTGACAGATATAGAACTTACCGTTGACGGTTGGGTTTGACTTTTGTATAATTGCAAAAAACTTAACATAAGATACCTCATTTCCAAAAAACTAGAGTCAACAGAAAGTCAGTAAAACGTAGTAGTTCATATCAAATGATCGGAAATGTGATTATTGTTTTACACTTCCATCTGTTAACCAAAGCTATCTACAAAACTAGTAGTGTTTTATACTTCAATCTGTTCTCTGGAAATGAAAACATTACCTAGAAGGGTGGAGGACGGCAATTGAAATCTTGTTTGGTTTAGCTACTCCTTTTCAAAGACTCCAGTTCTAGAGCCTGTATGTAAAAATAGTACTGTCCTTTGAGATTTTGTTTCGGTCTGTCTGTTTTGAACTTCAAATCAACTCTAGTTCTGTTGTTCGAGTTTTCTCTCATTTGGTTAAGCTAAAGAAACAAATTTCCAAGAAACTTTTTGATTTTAAATTAAAATCTAGCTTGGAACTATAACAAGCATTATCATAATAATCATTACTGCCAAGTCTGACATAGAATTAAGCTTTGCATTGATACTTCATTTGTAAATATGGCCAATAACCCAAAATGTAACATTGCATCACTTTCCCTCAATTTTTGTTTAAGTTAATACAGTTGCATCTCCAAAATCTATTTAGGTAATGAACATATATCCAATCTGAGTGTATATTTCAATATATTTTGGTTGCAATTCTTATTGATTTCATTACCAATACTAATTCTTATCATTAGTACGGTGCGGCTCGGTGCAGCGATTTAAAGTCTATGAAAATTGCGGTTGTAAAATTATTGTAAACAAAGTAGATCATGTCAAATGATAGGAAAGAAGCACGGATACGGGGGGCAGGGTAAGTTTTATGAGATTGGTAATGGTCGATTTTTATACTAACATTATAGAACTCGAGTTTTAGACCGAGATTCGTTCACAATTATTGATGAGCCTTTGAATTCAAAGAAAACAACCCAAATGTATGATTTGCAATCAGCATTGATAGACGACGATGAAAGGGACAGTTTACCGAAGCTAAGATCTCGAAATTTAATTATGAGTTCACCTGTGTTTACTGCTCAACAAAAACAGGTGTTTTCAACTCCAATTCAAAATATTTCATTTGATCAATCATCTCAGAACTTATCGTACATCCCATCACCAATTCCCGAGACCGAAGGAGGATCATTCGAAATTATCAATAGAGATGAACCTCCAGAGAAGGGTAATAAAATGAATTCAAGGAAAAGACGTCCATTTGCAATATCTGATCAGAATAAACCGATAGAGAAATCTGGTATAACTACGAGGAAAACACGTCTGACATCTGATGAAGTTAATCAACTAGAAAAATCTGGTAGAACGACAAGGAAAAGACGTCTGTTTACAATTTCTGATGAAGATAATCAACTAGAAAAATCTGATAAAACGACAAGAAAAAGACGTCAGTTTGCAATTTCTGATAAAGATAATCAATTGGAAAAACCTAGTGAAATGAAACCAATTGGTGAAGAATCAGTTGAGTCCAGATTTCATAGAATTGCTTCTAAAGTATTAAAACGACGAGATGGGTTCAAAAATAGAAAAGCAAAAGAGTCTTTGAATTCGAGTCAAGAGATACGTCAAGTTCCAACTCGAATATTACAAGAGATCCAACAACCTACACCTAATACCTCTCCAATACCGTTAATAAAACGTTCAAATACCCAGAAGCAAAAGCCATTAATGGTTCATATAGAAAGGATTACTAATGATCGAGATAAACGGATAAAAATTAATACTATTGATGTTTTGAAATCACTAGTTATTGATTATGAACCCAAATTATACAATTCCTTAAAAATAAATGAGTACACAGCTCAAAAAGATTTTAAAAATCACATAATGAATCATTTAGATACATTATTAGATATGTTTACCAGTATCAATGATTTGACTCAGTCCATAAAGCAAATTCAAAAACAAAAAGATGAAATTCGAAATAAAATATTTGATATAAATCAACAGCATAACAAAGTAGGTCAAGAACTAAATCAGCTAAGATTAGATTATAAACAAATTACTGAGAAAAATACAAAAATACAAACCATTAATCATGGATTACAAACTTTAAAAATTAATAATAAATTGAATAATAATGATAATACACAATTATCACAGCTTGTTAACTTTAAATTACTTAAATTAACTAAAATTACAAATCCTGAAGTTGGAATTTTACATCAATTGACATCATTAAATCAGAAGTTGAATGATATTGATCAAAAATTGAATTAAAACTTGATTGAAATTTTTCATTTTGGCTACTTAATCATCACGGACCAAGGCCATAATCATTCTGTACAAGTAGAAGAAGAACATTAATAAATGGAATCCTAATTTGATGAAAGATTCTTTTTTATGTTTTGATAAAGTTCTGAAAATTTCAGTAGCATCTAATAAATGGTTCTTTTTCAAAAGTTTGTTAACATTATAGGCTAATAAAGGTAAATTCAATAAGAATGGGAACCAATACCCATTGACCAAGAATAACACCGTAATAAAACCATGTAAACCAGCTTCTGGAATAAACCAAGGATTCAATTTATTACATAATTCAATTGGATTGATATAATCACATTCTAAATCAGAATACATAATTGTAAAGAAAACTTGTGAGAACAAGTTGATAGCATTAGCAATTACGGTAAAGATAAATAACCTATTGTTAATACACATGTTTTCGATAACTAAACCAAGAATTCATGACCAGAAAACTTTGAATTAATCAACATTTCTTGAGTCCAGAAGCTTAAAATTTAATAAGTACTTCTTCCAGAAATTTCTCTATCCATCAATACTTACCAACTTTCCCCTGTCATCTTATTAATCAAGTTATAACAATTATATCAAAATTTCACTATCCTTTCTTAACCAGTTTAAAAAAATTTAACAACCATTGAAAAAAGCTTGACTTCCTAATTAGGAAAGATACCTACAACCACTAGTAACTTGGGTTAATCAACAATAATATTAGTGATTGATGATGAAGGGTGATGGTATTGGATAAATAAATATTAGTACAGAATACTGTTGCAAGTATTAGATATATATTTAAATTAACCTAAATATAAGAAAAAATGATTAATAGCGACACCAAGATAGCAATGATGTGATATGTAGAAGGCAAGTTAAATCCAAGTACAAGTAAGATCAAGCAAAATGGTAAGCAAATCTACCAAGTAAAGAACGTAACCAAATTAGTAAGTAAGGAAGTCAGTCAGTAATTAAGTAAGTAAGTAATTAAATAAGTAAGTAAGTAAGTAAGTAAGTAAGTGAATGAGTACTGGTAGTTGAACCACATTTAAGCCATAGCTAAGGCCAGGTTGATATTTGACGATAGATGCTTGAGTGTGGTGGATACTTTTAGTTATTCTGATCCTTCAATCAACAGGGTGATCATTCTGTATAAGTAAAAGAAAAAGAAAACAAAATGAAATCCTAACTTAACGAAAGATTCACGTTTATGCTTTGATAAAGTTCTAAAGATTTCAGTTGGATCTAACATATAATCTTTGTTAATATAAGACTTAATATTATAAGCTAACATAGGTAAGTTCAACAAGAATACAAACCAGTATCCATAAACCAAAAATAACAAAGTTGTGAAACTATGAAGACCTACCACAGGTAATAAACATGGATTCAACTTGTTACACAATTCTATAGGATTGATATAATCTGATTCCAAATCAGAATACATTATTGTGAAAAATACTTGTGCAAATAAACTTATAGCATTTGATACAAGGGCAAATATAAATAATCTACTGTTAGTATAAAAAAATTACAATTGTCACAATTGGTTTAACCGCAATCAATGATTTCAAATTCATTTCAAAATCACCTTTGTCTCAATTGATACTTACGCTCCTGCTCCCATTATATCTTAGTTCTATTATTAATTATCTGACTTTATCAATGTTTTTCCTTGCTTGATAAAATCATCTTGTCAAAATTTTAGACTCTTGTGGTAGATTTCCTATTTAGGAAGCATGATTCAATGTGCTCTCTATACAAGTCCATACAAGATTATCAGATTCAATGGTATCATTAACTGATCCTGAGAAAGTAATGGGAAATAAATTACTAGATCCATAATTTACGAGGTTAATCCAATGATTTTTTTCTTGTTGATAACATTGGATAACATGTAGAGGTTGATTCTTATTATCATAAGATTTATTGAAAACTAGTCCTTGAATCCAATTACCAAGACGAATTAGTTTTCCTTGATAATGATCATTATCTATAATTAAGGTGAAAATAGGATAATTTTTAGTTTTATCTTCTCTAATTTCTTTATATGGACTATTATTCACTGGATCTAAAGATCGCCAAATTTCAATATAATCTTGAAGTTGACCAGTTGCTGGATTAACCATTTTTCCAACTTCTTTTCGATCTTGAGTATTGGCAATCGATGAAAACTCTCCTATATCGGGTAATCCAAATTTTAATGATGTATTCGATTTTATTGAGTTATATATAGCAATTGAATTTATTTCTTGATGAAATTGTATCTTATTAGTTCCAGATATTGCTTCCTCAATCCCAGACAGACACATTTCAAAAACTTTATCAAATGATAAATTGTTAGCTAAATCTGGATTCTGATAATATTGTTTGAAAATTCGAATATCTACAAAATGATTTTCTGGAGTAGTAAATACCATAGTTTTGGTAGCATCACCAGCAATATCAGGTGGCCATTGAATCGATACTCTGGTTGATAATGTCATAATTATCAAAATCGCCAATTGGGTTAGTATTATCCAATTATTTTCCAAACGCGGAATTCTACCAGAGTAAAGTTGGATCATACATCAACAAAAAATTATATATTCCACACAATTCTTGACAAATGTATGATTGATACCAGTTTGAAATAAAATAAAAAGGTGCTGAATTGTTTTTGGAGTTTAGTTTAGGTTCTTGTTTGTAAATTTTTATCACAATTCTTGAATTTTGAAACTTTCTTGTTCTTTATCTAAATACAATTTTGATGATCTATAGAATTTATATCTCTCATTTGCATTTGTATATTTAACTCGAGTTTTTGAGATAATCATTGACTTCGTGCCTTTTTTGTTCTTTGATAATGGTACCATCCAATTGAATTATATTATGAAAGAAATTAATAAATAAAGTTTCATATTGCTTTCTTAATAAACCTCGTTTTTCATGAGATATTTTGGTAACAAATTCAGTATCCCTCTCTTCCCAATCTTCAATAGTTTTATTAAGTGCTTCATAGTGGATAGCAAAACTTTCAATTTCATCTAATGTTTCCAATTGAACTGGACTAACCCCTTTTCTTGCAAGATCTAATTCAGTTGGATTAAATACATATGGGTACAAATCTGTATTACAAGGGTTCAATCTTAAATCTAAAACTTTCAAAGTAGATCTTGCTTTGGTTAAACCGTGAATTACATGTTCTGTTTTGGACAAGTTATTACTTACCAAATATAACCTTCTAACATTTCCAAGATTTGCTAATCCTCGAATATTATTTATTCGATTAAAATTAAGATTCAATTCCCGAACATTTGGAAAAACATTAGAAAAATTATCAGGAATGCTAGTTATATTCATAGCCGTTAATACTAATTTAGTTAAACTTAAAAATGAATTTGATGATATTTGTGGAAACCTCTTTGAATATTGATATAAATCAAAATGTGAATTACCTGATAGATCAAGTGACAACACATTTGTTGACTCTTCCACCATTTTATCAACAACAGCACTATTTGATTGACATTTTATTGATAACTCTTGCAAATATTTCAATCGTTTAATATCGGTAGTCATATTCAAGGAATTTCCATCTATTCTCAAGACTCGAAGGTAGGGAAAAGATTCAAAGTTCAATTTCTTTAAATTATTTAATTTCAAAAGTAATTTTTTCAAATTCTTATGTTTACCATTACAGGAAATATTCGTCAATTGATTTTCATTAAGATCTAATACTCTCAATTGTGGTAAATTTTCAATTCCTAATACTGTTTGAATTCTATTTTCTGATAAATTCAATATTTCTAGACTTTTTAGTGGATATTTATTAAAATCAATTTTACCCATCAAATTATTTTGTGATACATTAAGCTTCGTTAAATTAACTAGTCTTTCGATGCAATTCATTGAATTTATTTGATTATTGGAGATGTTCAACTCAGTAAGATGGATGTTTCGGCTTATATTACTTAGGTTGGATAAACTATTCGAAGAAGCATTCAAATAATTCAAATCTCGAAATTGTGCAAATGAAGTTAAATTTTCGATATCATTGTTGGATAAATCAAGTCGTAAAATATTTTTGGGAAGGCCATCAAGATACTTTATTGAATTTCTGGATAAATCTACAGCTGATAAGTTTGGTAAAAGTTTAAACAAATCATGAACGTTATCAAGATGATAGTCGGATAATTTGATTTCATTAATATGATTCCAAGTGTCTTGAAGATTATCGCTTTTGGATAAAACATCGGTAATAACTGAGACCAATTTTCTTCTAGTTTGGGAAAAAGTAACATCATTTAAATCAGAAATTCTAGTGACATCATTTTCTCTATCTCTATTTCTTAGATCAAAGGAAACTTCTAAACCTTTATTCTTGCTCATTTTGTGCATCAGCATGTCTTGATGTCCATAATCTTCAGTAATATCCAAATCTTCAATTGAATCTAAGCTTCCAGGATCGGTGTTTTCTTTGTCTTGCACCAAGATCCATCGTTGGTTTTTCTCGTCTAAAATCATATTTCCATATTCGTTGGGTAAATCTGCATCAGGTTTAACTCTTCCTTTTATAATTTCTCGTGAATTCAAATCCTTAGTTTTGAGTATTTTTGCTTTATTTAAATTCAATTGAGATGCATGTTTAAGTTTAACCTCTAATTCAGGGTATGTAGTATGTAAATCATCAATGGAAAGTACACTAACATTATTGAACTTGTCTTGCTCATCACGCAACCTACTATTTTCTTGTTCCAATAAATTTAACTTGTTTCGAAGTTCATTTAGTTCGACCAGAGTTTTTTGTGTTGGTAAATTTGTTCCATCAGTTGAATTTAGTGGTAGAGGTTTATATGGAGCTTTGTAATGATGTTGACGGTCTTTAAGTGGCAGGTGTGTTTTTGGATCTGATGCCTGATGTTGATCTTGGTTTTTTCGATTATGTGTTCCATCTTGTAACTGTCGAGACGTACCGATTTTTGGTATTGTATTTTGATCGTCATCGGAACTAAGCTCGTCAAAAGTGTATTCACTTTGATTTCGTGAATGGCCAAATTCAGTATTCTGGTTATGCTTGGAATTTTCATCAAATGATGTATAATCATTTTGGTGATAGTACTCCTCTTGCTCACGACTTTGTTCCAGGCTCTCTAAATCATCGTTTGATTTCTTTTCAGATTCAATATCGTACATATCTTCATTATTTGATCCATAACTAGTGCAGTCATCGGAAGTAACATCAGTTTGATTAGCTATATCATTGCTTTTACTATTATTCAAGAATATTCTATCAGTTTTAGGAGTTGAAGTAGCATTAGCATGTTTATAATAATCATCCTGCTTTTGAAATCCTTTTCGTTGAATATGATTAAATATTTGATTGGCGTTTTGAATGAATTGCTTATTTGTGTAATTATTATTATTTTTGGTAAATTCGTTTATTCTAGGTTTGGGTAATTCTGCATTAGACAAAGGTGTTTGTTGATTAGACCTATTATCATTAACTTTTTTCAATACATCATTTAATTTCTCTTTAGTATATGTATTGTAATTGTCAGCAAATAATTTTAAAGGGGATTCAGGATTATTTGTATTTTTATTGGCTTTATAATTAATTTTAGTAGCGACATTTTCATTGGTTTTCAATGTACCCATTGGAGTTGACATTGTTGAAGATACTGAGTTATTGTTATGGAATTGAAGCGATGTATTATTAATTTGATTTTGATTATGAGTATCATCTGATTGTGATAAAAAGATATCGTGAAAATTAGGTTGAGAATCTTTATTCATTTTTCTCCAAATTGGTACTTCTTTAATATGATTTTTATTGTGAATCATTGTATTTGATTGTGACGGGAATTCCAAATTAATTGCTGGATTTGATGGATTTTTCGAGATTCTGACTGAAGAAGAAAAACCCTGATGAAATTCATGATTTTCTTCATTCCACTTAACATTCAACTCTGAAGGAATCCAATCAGGAGTAGACTGTGATACCTCATTTTGGTTCAAGTTTGTATCATTGGGTATAGAAGCAATCTCTTGAATTTTTGATAAATTATTGGTATCACGATGATTTGAAGATTTGATAGGATTATCATTACCTTTAAGATTATTATTTTTTTTTGGATTATAGATTTCACCATCGGAATTCTTATTGTTGTCATTAGGGATATTTTGGAGTTGTTGATTTGTTATATTAGTTGTATTTGGGTGAGTATCTCGGGTTAATACTGGTTTTGTTTTCGCATTTGGATGAGATTTATAATTAAAAGTATTTGTGATGGAATTAATTGAAGATACTTTTGTATAATCGCCGACAAAATCATTATTTGGTAAGTATTTCAAGTTTCGAGAAAATTTTCGAGGTTCATTCGGTACCAAAGAGTTTAAATCATGATGGGAGCCAAAGTTATCTGAGTTATAAATGTTGTTATTAAAATCGAGACTATTTTGGCCCAGCAATATACCCCGATTTTCATCATGGAAGCTATTTTGATTAATTGATTGGTGATTGTTGTTGTTGATGAGATGGTTGTTATTATCGGGTTGAATATTGCTATCAGGTTGGTTGTTGTTATCGGGTAGGTTGTTGTTATCAGGTAGGTTGTTGTTATCGGGTTGGTTATTGAAGAGTTGATTGTTGATTTGTTGATTGTTGATTTGTTGATTGTTGTTATCGGGTAGGTTGTTGATGAGTTGGTTGTTAATTTTTTGATTGTTAATTTGTTGATTGATGTTATCATGTTGGTTATTAAAGAGTTGATTGTTAATTTGTTGAATATATTCTGGACTGGAAAAATTACCACTTTCAGTTTCATTATCCAGATGGATATCAGATAGCCTCGTATTCTTAATATAGTGTTTGATATGAGAAGCAGTTGAGCTCGGGTTCGTCGATTCAGACGCCAATCGTGATTGATTCATAGAAACAAATTACACCAAAAAGATTGCAAAACAATCGATAAAAAATTACACCAAAAATTACCAAAAATCTCAGAAAAAATCGGTAAAACCAATATAATCAATAGATTTAAAACTTACCCCGCCAGGTTAAATTGTAGTTTCTAACTTGTGAAACTTCAATTATCCCAATAAAATCAATAATTGTTAATCTTGCAACAAAATTTCTATCATACTAACAAAAAAAAAAAAAAATAATTTCCAAAATATAAACATTGGTGTCAACCTGTAAAGAAATTACTTGATTTGGTAAGAGGTTACAGGTTGCCCCGCAACCTGTAAAAAAACTAAAGATTGGAGTTTAATTTCCTAATTGGGATGCATAATTCCGATTTAAAAAAAAATTAGCAACCCTGGCAAAAAAAAAAAAAAAAAAAAAAGAATACAATACAAAAGAAAGAATATAAAGAAAGAATACAAAGAATATAAAGAAAGAATACAAAGAATATAAAGAAAGAATTCAATACAATAAAAAGGTATACAACACAACATCAAACTATTAATTTAATATAATATAATATAATATAATATAATATAATACATTATTTTACTTTTTCTTTAATTGCAATGATATTAATTTATATATTCTTTAGTGTTATTTTATTTAATTTTACTTGCGTATTTACTACATTTTTATCATAACTATAAAACATATTCCTAGATATATTTCATTCCTATTGCTAGATATATTACTAGATATACTTCTATTCCTATTTCTATTCCTATTTCTAGTTATATTGATAGTTTTATTCTATTCTATTATTTGTTTCTTTATTGCTATGTTCCTTATTTTTGATTATATGCAGGCAGGTTCTATCTCCTGCATATAAACCAGAGGAAATTTAACAAATGTAAGGAAATTAAAAATTCTGGTTGTAAAATGGTAATATAATAGGGTTTTCTAGTTAATTAGTGTAATTGGATAGTAATTGATCATTAATAGAGGGGGTTTTCCAGTTGATTTTATTGTATTTTTTGCCATTGTTTTGTTATTTTTCAGTTAAATTGATTTTATTATGTCTTATTTTCATGAAAATGGTCAAGATGATCAATTGAGTAAAGACAATGATCATGATCATGATCAAACCCAAAAGCAATCACAGCAACAGCTGCAACAGCAGCTGCAACAGCAACTGCAAAAAGACAAGCCGCCACTACCTGCTGTGCCTTCAGAAGTGGCAACTACTAGTTCTACTGCTTCTGAACAACATAAGCAAGAGCAGGAATTGTTATCATCATATACGGTACCTAATCCACCTATATCAACTCAACAATCATCAATTGCGGCTGAAAAGGAAAGTGGTTATGGTCATATAGATCCTCCGCGAACTTTATGGATGGGAGATTTGGATCCTTGGTTAGAAGAACAAGGTATAGCTGATTTATGGTGGCAGGTATTGAAAAAACAAGTTTCAGTGAAAATTATTAAACCCAAATTAATGAAATCAGATTTAAATTTACCAAATTTTCAAAATAGTTTAACTCATCTGGGGTATTGTTTTATTCAATTTGAAACTTTTGATGATGCTCAACAAGCTTTATCTTTAAATGGCCAGTTATTACCAGATATGGCTATGCCATCTCAGCAATCATTTCCAAATAATCCTGATAATCAAAAAAAATACTTTCGATTGAATTGGGCTAGTGGTGCTACTTTATCGGCGCCAATCATCCAAACTCCAGAATACTCGCTTTTCGTTGGTGATTTATCAGCTTCAACAACTGAAGCTCATTTATTAACGTTATTTCAAAAACATTTTCCAAATTCAATTAAAACTGTTAGAGTGATGACTGATCCAATCTCAGGAAAATCACGATGTTTTGGTTTTGTTAGATTTACCGATGAATCTGAACGACAAAAAGCTTTAGTTGAAATGAATGGGGTTTGGTTTGGTGGTAGACCTTTAAGAGTTGCTTTAGCTACACCAAGAAATCAAAACAAAATGAAATTTCCAAATTTGAATTCTTCAAATATTCAACCTCCTCAACAACAATTCTATGGTCAACCTCAACCTCCTTCCCAGCAACAATATTATGGTCAACCTCAACCTCCTTCTCAACAAGATCAACAATTTTATGAACAACAACAGCAGTTTTTCGATCAACAACAACAACAGCAACAACAGGATTTTTATATGCCGTTACCTCCACGTCAATCTCATTATTACTATGGTAATCAATTACCTCCTCATCAATCTCAATATGATGAATCAGATAATCAATTTGATAATCAATTGGGTAACTCTAATCTTTTAAGAAATTCTAATAGCAAATCTCCATTACCAAATACTCAAGGTCAACCATTTACTGATCCTACGAATACTACTGTTTTTGTGGGAGGATTATCCTCAGACGTAAGCGAAACAACCTTGTTCACATTATTTAAACCTTTTGGTACAATACAACAAGTCAAAATACCCCCTGGTAAAAATTGTGGTTTTATTAAATATTCTACTAGAGAAGAAGCTGAAGAAGCAATTAGTGCTATGCAAGGATTTATGATTGGGGATAATAGAGTTAGATTAAGTTGGGGCCGTGTTTCTGTTAACAATAAGAAATTTCAGCAACAACAGCAACAAGTTGCTCAAGCTGCTCAATTACAAGCGGCAGCCGCGTTATCAATGGGATTAGATCCAGCTAGTGCTATTGCAGCAGCAGCAGCAGCTGCTGCTGGAGGATATCCTCCTCCAATTCATCAGGGAATGGCAATAGGGATGCCACCAATGCCACCTCCTGGAGTTGGATTACCAATGCAATTCAATCAACGAATGTCATATGGTGATGATAATCAATCAAATGACAATTCAAATCAAGAATTTTCAAATTATGATGATGGTCAAGAAGGAAGTGAACATCCAGATGACTTAATTCAATCTCTTAATAAGATGAATCTCGAAGATACAAATCGAATTCATAATCATCAACAACAATATTATATGAATCAAAACTATGGAGGTCAACCAATGTATAATTCAGGGTATATGCCTGGTATTCCTGGAATGCCCGAATTACATTATCAAAATCAATTCATTCCATCAAATGAAGAACAGGAAGATAATTCCAATGTTGAAACTCATGATACTTCATCGAATAATTCATCAAAATTAAATGATGATAAAAAATCGTCAGAGGAAAAATAAATATCATTAATCGCTTATTTCATTTTGTTGTTATATTTACAGTTTTATTTATGATTTCAATTTCAAGCAAATTTTTTTATGATTGAAAAGTGTTAATATTATTACCTGTATAGTGATTTTTCTTTCATAAAAAGTTGCTAATTGTTTTGTTTTTATCACCAAAAGAGATTTATTAGGGTGTTGATGTTATATACATTTTTTTTGTTAGGTAATTTTATGTTAGGTTATGTTTTGTTTTATTCGTTTTTTGTATAACTTAGTTTGATTTTTAGAATGTTTAATTTAAATGAATGGTATTTGATTTGAGAAATAAAGGCAGTTGGGCTCGATATCTATTAAATACGATAAAAAGCTTGTTCTTGGACCATAAAATCGCAGTGATCACATCATCTAATCAACTATGGTCAATTGTATCAAAATTCAAGTACATTACACTGTAGTTATCTCTATTTATAATCAATATTAATGTATGCTTCGAGGAAAGTTGATTGACTCAAAATCGCTAGAGCCAGTCACAATTAAATTTGTCAAAATATAGGATGACTAGTTATTAGTTAATGTATGGTCAATAGTGTATGGTCAATATAATAGATTAACAGGGGATATTTTCACCTGATATCAATTTTCATTCAACCAATCAGGAGGTTGAAAGATGACCTTGGTGCAAACTAGAGCGTCTTCAAATCTCGAGTATAGTGATTAAGTAGAATATAAGCAAACTTGAGAAATTTGATGAGTAATAGAAATTGAAAATACTTTTGTTAACAAAATATATGTACTATAATATGTTGTATGTTATCAATATTATCAATGTAAGTGTATTATAATATGTTATCAATATTATCTATGTAATATAATTTGTATGTTATCAATATATTAATTTTGTTTCTACATGTATTATTTTCCATTCGTTTCCATTACATATAAACCTAAAACCAAACTAAACTACCAATCTATATAATCAAAATAGATTAATATCTAAACTACCAATCTATAATCAAAATAGATTAATATCTAAACTACCAATCTATATAATCAAAATAGATTAATATCTAAATATATGTATCATATTTTTTTCATTATATTAAATTTAAGATCTTTCACCTCTTAATCTTCTTGCTAATTGAATATCTTTCTTTTGAATAGTAACTCTTTTAGCATGAATAGCACATAAATTAGTATCTTCAAATAAACTAACTAAATAAGCTTCAACCGCTTCTTGTAAAGCACCAATAGCCGAAGATTGAAATCTTAAATCAGATTTAAAATCTTGAGCAATTTCTCTAACTAATCTTTGAAATGGTAATTTTCTAATTAATAATTCAGTCGATTTTTGAAATCTTCTAATTTCTCTTAAAGCAACAGTACCTGGTTTATATCTATGAGGTTTTTTAACTCCACCTGATACAGGAGCTGATTTTCTTGCTGCTTTTGATGCTAATTGTTTTCTTGGAGCTTTACCACCAGTAGACTTTCTTGCTGTTTGTTTAGTTCTAGCCATATTAAAAGTAAATAAAATAATAAAACTAAAAATAAAACTAAACTAATAAAATAAGATAAAACTAAACTAATAAACTAATAATTAATAATAAACTGATTAATTAATAATAAACTGATTAATTAATATTTATGTATAATATTTATGTATATTTAATGTATAATTATTGTTACTTTTTATCAAAATTTCTAAAAGGGTTAACAAATGGGAATCACTGCGGATTTATATACGATAAAAAAAAAAAAATCAGCAAATTAAATTAAAAAAGGGAAAAATGAAAAAGGAAAAAATGTGCTCTTACAAAAGAAAATGACTAAGAAAAAAAAAAAAAGGGGTGGCGCTTTTTCTAATTTTTTTCCAATTAATTTTGTGTCAGGTGTTTTTTTTTTATTGTTTTTTTTTTTCTTTTATTTTTTTTTTTTTCTTTTTTTTTATTTCCATTTTTTTTATTGTTGTGCGAATTTTTTGTTAATGACCAAAAAATCATTTTTTCTGTTACTCTGAAAAAACTTGATTTTGTTAGCGAATGTAAAAATTGTGAGCATTGTCTAAAAAAATGTCATAATTTGTCAAAAAGACATAGACAGACATAGACACAACACATATATATACACAAACATATATATATATACATACATAGACACACACATATATATAGACACACATATATATATATACACATATATATACACATTTATATATATACACATATATATACACATTTATATATATACACATATATATATACACATTTATATATATATAAACTCACACATACATATGCATATATATATATATATATATACATACACATTTATATATATACATACACATTTATATATATACACACACATATATATATATGTGTCTATATATATATATATATATATATGTATATTATGTATATTATATTTGAATATTATATTTGTATATTATATATTATATTTGTTTATTCTATGTATATAGGTATGTCTAGATTTCTAGCGCTACATGCTGTTACAATGCATATCATACAATTTAAGACTACAATGGTCTAGAGGCAGATTTCTTCACACTCCAGTAATAATCTAGAGGCAGAGTGCCTCTAGAATACTGGAGTACAATTTGGGTAATTTACTCCAGAGTGCCTCTAGAATACTGGAGTACAATTTGGGTAATTTACTCTATAATTTTTTTTATTTGTTATTTATTAGTATTAAATACAATGCAGACGGAGATGAATGAACTTTGATTATCAATAATCATTGTCAAGGTTGATTTATATAATGAAGTCATTATTAATAGTCAAAGGTTTAAATAATGAAGTCATTATTAATAGTCAAAGGTTTAAATAATAAAGTCATTATTATTAATAGTCAATTGAATTTATAATGAAGTCACTATTAATAATTTTTGTTATTGTTGATATCTTTTATTTTATTTTAGTCTATTTCCTTTAATTTCTGTACCATAATCTAGTAATTCTTGTTTTCATCATTTTTTTCTGTAATTGAAATACCCCATACATTAAAGCTTCCGATGTTGGTGGACACCCAGGTACATAAACATCAACAGGAACAATTCTATCACATCCTCTAACTACAGAATATGAATAATGATAATATCCTCCCCCATTAGCACATGATCCCATAGAAATAACCCATCTTGGATCTGGCATTTGATCATAAACTTGTCTTAAAGCAGGAGCCATTTTATTAGTAACAGTTCCAGCAACAATCATAATATCCGATTGTCTTGGTGATGCTCGAAAAATAATCCCTAATCTATCTTGATCATATCTTGGAGCTGATACATGCATCATTTCTACAGCACAACAAGCTAAACCAAATGTAACTGGCCAAAATGATGATTTACGAGCCCAATTAGCAATGACATCTAATGATGTTAATGCATAATCTAATGCTGAATTAGGTTCTTTTTGACTCATTAATGGTAAATCAGTAGGTAATTGTTTTGGGGTTAAATCTTTAGTTGATATTAATCTAATTGAAACCATTGGGGTTATATTAATCTTACCAACATTTATAATTGATCGTTTAGTCAAGGAAAACATTTTATTAAATTAAAATCTTCCAATTATATATAAATCTTTGTTTAAATAAAGTTTATTCCCCTTAATTTTAACCCAAAAACCTTTTCTTCTTACTAGATTGATTTTTTTTTACTAATCAGCAAAATTTTATTCGTCTTGATTGGATACGACATTCGCGACATTATTCCCAAAAAACGCGACATTATACCATAAACACAATCACAATCACAATCACTATCTAGTGGAGAGTTTAAAACTGGTTAAAACCCAATGTTTTCAGTCTTATAGTAGGTCTTTTTTGATTATTTATGTATAACTATAGATCAAGTTCATGTAACAGAAATAAAAACCATACAAAATATAAATAATTATTATGTATACACATATATAATGGTAGAATGAATATAATTAAAATACATAATGGTAGAATATGCATACACTATACATAAGAAAGATACAATGAATTGTAATTAAATATATACACATAATAAGCATAGAATGAACATATAATGTGATTTATATATATATATATGTAAACATATAATGTGATTTATATATGTAAACATATAATGTGATTTATATATATATATATGTAAACATACAATGTGATTTATATATATATATATGTAAACATATAATGTGATTTATATATATATATCTTTATATATCTACTTTGTATTGGCTTTTGAGTTTGATTAATCTTGCAAATTGATAAGTTATCATGTCGGTGTATCAATATTTCATTCGTCCTTTTTCCATTTTCTTAGTAAACTTTAGCCACTAGTATTTAATTCCAATGAATAAAGCTTTGCTGACATCATATTCGGTTACAAAAATTGATAAATTGTTAATACCAACATCAATAACTGTTGGTATTGCGTACTCTTCCATATTTTATAAAACAATAAGTAGCCTCAAAAAGTCCCAATTTATCAATTACTCCATTGATATATCTCAAATCAACAAAAAACAACAAAAAATTGTAGTTTATCCAGTATCAATATTCAAAGCTTAATTCAAACCAACTTCACCTCTTATGTTATTATGGTTATATTGGTATGACAAAATTTGATTCAAACTCCCTTTCAAAATTTGTCCATTTAAGAGCTGGAATTGAAAAGGTTAGTATCGACTTTGTTTAACCTTCTCATCATAATACACCCTGGTTTCATCAGCTTATTCGTTGTTGTGTATTCTTTGTTATGTATTCTTTGTTGTGTATTCTTTGTTGTGTATTTTTTGTTATGTATTCTTTGTTGTGTATTCTTTGTTATTATTCTTTGTTATTATTCTTTGTTCTGTATTCATTGCATTCTTTCTAGTCTATCTTCCTTGTCTATTCCATGGGTCTTTATTGATTTTCTATTGAATAATTTCGTCCAAGTAGTCTTTGATTCTTTCTAAAATATCATCCTTAACTTTAGGTGACACCAACTCTTCAGCTTTTGGCTTGATGAATGACAACAATTGCTCGAAATTGTAGTTATTTGTCTCTAATTCTCGGGTAGTTAGTTGATTTAATTTGTCATACCATCCAGATTCGTACAATTGTAACTTCAACTGTTTACTGATTATATCATAGTTGCCCGATGAGATCAAATGCTGTTGAATCTGAGCTTTTATTCGGTCTAATTCTTCTTGTTGTTGAGTCATTGCAAGTTAATTACTTTTTATGGTAACAAGTATAGAAATTTTTCACTTTGGTTATGGCTGAGATTTTGACTAGCAATTTTGAAAATTTTAGTGAATGATAAGGCAAATCGCTAGAAAATCGTCACTAACCTGGATCAGAATGAGTAGTAAAGGATCACCTTATAAATCAAAGGTTACTTCAGTTGAAAAATCGAATGATGGTGGTAATTGGATTCAAACTAGAAAAATCAATTATCAAGATCCCAGAGGAAATTCAAGAGTATGGGAAATGGCTATTCGTACTACTAGAAGTGAACACACAAATATTGATGCTGTATCAATAGTTTCGGTTTTGAAAAAACCTCATGAATTAGATCAAATTGTCTTAATAAAACAGTTTAGACCTCCAACTGAAAAAGTTGTAATTGAACTACCAGCAGGGTTAATTGATCCAAAAGAGTCGATCGAATCGACAGCAGTGAGAGAATTGATTGAAGAAACTGGTTATCATGGTAAATTTGTTAGACAATCGCCTCCGGTATTTTCTGATCCTGGTTTGACTAACGCTAATATGGTCCTAGTTTGGTTAGATGTCGATTTAACTGATGAAAAGAATCAAAACCCGGTTCCCCAGTTAGAAGAAGGCGAATTTATTGAAACTTTCACTCTACCAGTGAAAGGTTTGGTCCATAGTTTACAAAAATTAATGGAAATAGAAGGTTGTACTGTTGATGCAAGATTGTTTCATTTGGCAGTGGGATTGAGTATGAATGAATGAAAAATAATCAAAGAGACGTTAAAAACACGAGCACTATTGGCATAGAAGGTTTATAACACGAAGATTGATCAAATCACTCATTACATCAAAATTATTAGAAAGGTTTACCTATTTAATTGAGTGATATTGGACTGAAAGCTGGCTTGAAATATGTTGCCACAAGTGGTATTAAACAGTTTTGTTTGAACATCCATGTACTACATTTGTTTAACTTGTTTTGCGTCTACTCTTATTCTTGGTTTGTTTTTTGCTGAGCTCCTACTGAAGAACACAGGTTGTCTACTAGTGAATGAAGAGTGCAACTAGACTTCAGCATATCAACCATAGTGATTACATAGTCTATACAACTGCCAACCGAGAGAAACTGGTGATAGGACCTGGAAGAATTTGTTGCTCTTCAAATAGGATTTTGATTGTATACATACATAAATTATCTCGTATATATATATATATATATATATATGTTTACATGTAAATTTATATGTATATGTTTACATGTAAATTTATATGTATATGTTGTATTCGTATATGTGTATGTACATGTATATGTATGTATATGTATTTAATTAGTTTCATATTCATATGTTTTTAGTATTATTGTATGACTTGCAAGTTTCTATCAATAGTAGATACTAATTCCAAATTAATCAAGTTTTTTACGATAATACTTAATTTGATAGTGATACTAGATGTATGTATACTAGATGTATGTCTCTTCACCAAAATGCATCATGAATATGATTACACTTTTCGGTATAAACAGTACTCTCACTATTGCTTTGAACTCGGTTTCATGGTGTATGACTTGCTCTTCTTTCGTTCTATCATGTTGATGTGTTCTTGGTTTAGTTTTCACAATCCATCAATGTAGTCCATAAGCAAAACTAGAATATGATTCAACAAAAAGAATAAAGTCACCTTGTTCATCCTAGTCATCAAATACCAACTGATAACACCAATCTTATACTTTAACTTCATATTCAATAAACCAACTCTACACCCCTACTGACTTACTTACTTACTTCTACTAAACACTATTACTAAACATTTCTACTAAACACTTGTACTAAACGCTTCTAATATACATTTCCACTAAACCATTCCACTACTTACTACTTAGCTCTAAATCTGGGGTTCAACCCAACAGTTTTTCACTATCGGACTTAACTCCATACATCCTTCAACAATCTCCACACATAATCTAAAGATATCAAACGATGGTCTATGGTTAGTGTGGTTGTATAAATATACCTTAGTTTAACCAATGCTCAAAGTTAGTAATCATATCCACAACCATCATCAATTACTCTATCATCAATTACTCTATCATCAATTACTCTATCATCAATTACTCTATCATCAACTGGTCTTTTTGTCTACGTCCACACTCTACGTCCACGCTCTACGCCGACACTCGCACCGCTGGTGGTGGCTCGTCGTTGTGGAGTTAAGTTTTGTCTGCATGTGAATCACTCGGTAGCGGCAAACTCACCCAAACTATTTACATACAAGTTCTGTTTATACATACAAGTTCTGTTGTTGCATACAAGTTCTGTTGTTGCATACAAGTAGTGTCATTGCATTCAAGTAGTGTCATTGCATTCAAGTATTGTCGTTGTTGCTGTTGAAAGTATCCAAAACTGCCATTACTATAAGTGCTGATTGTTTACTGTTTCCCAGACTGTTGTTACTGCTAGTGCCAAATCAACTGGTGCTCTTTAGTGTTACTATTGCAAAGTGTGAGTGTCCTGTTGGTGGCTTACTGTTATTGTTGCTCCTGTTGTTATTGTTAGTGCTGTACTGGTGTTATTGTTAGTGCTGTACTGGTGTTATTGTTAGTGCTGTACTGGTGCTATTTCTCAGTATTGTAATTTCTGTACTGTCAGTCTCCACTGTTTGTACTTTGTATTCATTGATCTTTCCATAAGAATCACTTTCATTAGTTGTAATTTGTCAAAGTTTTCATTGTTGAATTCTAAGGTCACTGCTCAATTATTTACCCGCTTCTATCAATGGATACTTGTTGCTTTTGTTTAGGAGGCGATCGTGATATCCCTGCGTTTGGTAATTTAGAAGATGCTAAAGATTTGATAACTCCATGTTCTCAATGCTCAATCATTGGTCATAGAAAGTGTTTACTAGAATGGTTCAACGCCTTACCTGCTGATAAAATTAAAGTTGTTGATGTAAAATCAATTCATGAAACTAGAGGTTTAAATCCTGGTGATTCTCCAATAACTAACCCAGTTAATCATGAAGATATGGGAGTTGGTCAACAACCTTTGGCTTCAAGAATTGATATTAATATCAATACCGCTGATTTTACCACCTGGTTATTTAATTTAGCTCGAACTCAAGATGACTTCGAAGACGATTTTGTTGATGAAGTCAAATCAACACCATTACCAAAATCTAAAGATAATATTGTTTTTTTAATTACCGATTGCCCTCAATGTAAACACGAAATTATATTTTCATTGAAAAGATCAGGGTTGATTACTTTGAATAATAATATACGTGGTTTGTTAACTCGTTTTGTTCAATATGGGGGTGTATTTTTAGGTTTTACTTCGACAATTACTGGGGTAGTCTCAATGGGTTATGTTGGTTTAACTACATGTGGTTTAAAGTTTATGGAATGTTTAGTTCCTGGTCCCATTTTAGTTCAATTTTTAACTCGAAATTATTCCCCTAATTCGACTAATTACTCAAATTTATCTAATATTTTATTAACTAAAAATGATAATTATGCAATTGATAATTTAGAACAAGCATTATTAAAAGGTTTAGTTGATCCTTTAAAATTTTCAAGAATACCAATTCTACCAATAATTTTATATAAATTGAGATCATCCTCTCTATTTTCAACCATGTTTACTAGACCTTCGGATACCTTAATTCCTTTTAATAATTGGTTTACTGAATTAATGATCAATGGTTATATCTCATCACTAGGTGGTCATGAACTAATCAAATCAATTACAAAAAATGTAATTGAATCGATTCAAAATCCATCAGCAGGAATCAATATTTTTAGAAAAATTAATTTTTGGAGAACTGATAATATGATTGCTATGCTAATTCCAGTTAGATGGGCTTATGATTTATTCTTCAGGTTAACTTTAAATAAAGCTTATTTTGATTTGACTTTAAAAATTAGACCAAGAGATATTGCAAATAGTTTGAATGCCAAAGAAGTTGATAGATTAGAAGAATTGAATAACAGCTTGGGTGATTTAGAAGCTAGATATCAGTCTACAGTTATCATGATTGATAAGCAGTTAGATGAAGAAGAAGCAGAAATAGAATCAAAGAAACCTTCTGATGCAAAGACTGATAACAAATCTAATCAATCAATTACCGTCAAGCCAAGAAATCATTTCAAATTACCTTTTGTGAGATTGATAAAATCAAAATATTTGTTGATTAAATCATTGATCAAAACCTCATATTTTACCAATTATTTCAAACTTAAGGTAAAATCAATATTTTTCAAATTTGTTGCAAGTATAAAACATGATTATTCGCAAACGTATATATTCAACTCAGTTACAATGAAATGCATTACAACCATGATTTGGCCATATGCTTCTTCCAAATTTGGTTCAGTACTATATGAGCTAGCTTTAAGACGAATGTTTCCAAATGTACCCGATGTCAAACTAATATTTTTGAGTAATATGATTGGTATGGTTGCAGTCGTATTCATCAAAGATTTATTCAATATGGGTCTAAGCTTTCATAAAGGAAAGCAACTATCAAATCTATCAGTGTTATGCGTTGATAAGATTTACGAAACTGATGAAGAATACGCACAAGAAACTTATAATTTAGATGGTATTGAATTGCCAGGAAGATTTCCTTTAAATTAAATGAAATTCAAGTTATGATTTATGAATTAAAAAAAGTTGTCGAAATAAACATTTGTAGTCATTAGCTCTATAGATCTACAACTTATTGCAGGGTTTTTCAAATTGAAATTTACTAACTTAAACATATAAAAAAAAGTTAATATTTAACTATGGAAATAATACACAAGACAATTATTATGTTGTCAATAGAAAAGAAAATCAATAAACGAAGCGTTCATCTTCACATCTATACTCATCAGTTCTACTACCATTAAGGTATAAATCTGTTCGATTGGTGGTGTTACATTGTATAAAGATCATCATTTAATCATCATCATCGTCATAATTCTCATCCTCTTCGACCTCTCTCATTGGTGGTTCGACGTCTTCTTTCACAGCACTGGGTTCTTCGTCAGCTTTTTCTATCACTTCATTTGTAGTTTTCTTTTCGGGTTCATTTTCAACTTCAGCTTTTTGCTTTTCTTCTGACTTTGGTAAAACGGCTTTATTACTACCTTTACTTTTACCTTTACCATTCGATTCAGCAACTTCAACAGCAACTGTAGCATTCATCAATGAATTTAATGAATTGTTTGGTCCACTTTGTGATAAAGTTGCTTTCTTAGAAACTTTTGTATCTGGTTTTTCTTCTAAATCATGCTTTCCTGAACCATTCGATTTGGGTGATTTCAATTGAGATGGAGGGGATTGAGAAGCGTGAGTAGATGGTGTAGCTGACGCAGGGTCTAAAAGTTGTTGAGCCGGTGGAGCAGGAGTCAATTGCTTTTGACTTGGTTTTTGAGCTGATTTTGCAATCACTGGTTCAGGTTGATGTTGTTGAATTGGTGGTGGTACTGGCTCGTGTACAGGTGGAGGTTGGCTAACTGAAGGTATTGTCTGTTGTGCAGGAGGAGGTACAACCTGTTGTTGCGTAGGAATTTGTTGACCTTGGGTTTCAGGAGACTTTTGGTTTGGTAAAGGTTGAACTGAAGGAGGAGTTACATGGACTCTTGGTTGCTGTGGTGGTTGATTTAAATGTTGAATTTGTGTTTGCGATGGAGTGTGGGAGTGTGATGGAGGATGATTTGCTGGAGGTAATTGATGAATTGGTGGAGGTTGAAGCTGCTGTTGTTGTTGTTGTTGCTGTTGTTGAAGTTGCTGTTGATGATGTTGTTGAGTTGATTGAGATAGTGGAGATGGTTGAGATTGATTCAGGTTTCCTAGTAAATGAGGGGCAGCCAATTGATTTGGGTGATTAATGGTTGGGTTACTAGGATTTGCCGAATTAGCTGGATTTCCAACATTTGTAGGGTTTCCAGGACTACCTTGACCTTGAACTTGACCTTGAACTTTACCTGGTTGGTTTGATTCTAATACCATTCCTTGAGGTAATCTAGGTTGTTGACTTAAAGGTGGAGGTTGAGGAGGGTGAGTATTACCTTCTTGTTGATATTTTAATAATTGCTCCAATCTTGCTTTAATATGAGGATTACCAGGATCCAATCTTTCAGCTTGAGAATAAGCATCCAAAGCATCAGAAATTTGATTATTACAAGTTTCATAAAGAGTACCCAAATCATACCAAACCTCACTAATGTAAGGATTTAGTCTAATAGCTCTAGTATAAGCATCTAAAGCATCTCTATATTGAGAAATTTGATAATATAACACACCAATTGAGCACCAAAAAGTTGGATTTCTTGAATCACGATTGACAGCTTTTTGGAAAGCATCATAAGCGGCATTAAAATCACCTCTAATCATATGAACCCGACCTAAATAATACCAAGAATGGGCATCAGTTGAATCGATTTCTAAAGATTGAGTTAAATAATTTAAGGCGATATTTAAATCTTGAGTGAAACCATTAGAATCTTCGGCTTCAGCTTGAGAATAAAGACAACCTAATTGTTGTAAAACTTTAGCATGTTGAGGATTAACTTGTAACACTTTTTCATAAGCTTCTTTAGCTCCATTCCAATCTTTTTGTTGTTCGAGAACCGATCCAATTTGAAACCAAACATCAGGTTGAGTTAAAGGATGAGGAGGGTTATTTAAGATATATTGGAAACAATCGAGGGCATTTTGTAATTTCAGTTGATGCTTATAAATTATTCCAAGACGGAAGTAAATTTCATTTGATTTATCGAAAGCAGGATCTAAATCCAAAACTCTGACAAAAGCTTCTTCTGCGTATTCTAAACTACCATAACGGTCGTATAATATTCCGATTCCATGCCATAATTTGGGGACATTTGGGTTATCTAAATAATATAAACTTCTTTGATAAGCGGCATATGCTCGTTGTAAATCATCCAACATTAAGTAGCAATGGCCTAGCAAACCCCAAGTTTCACCATTTTCGGGGTTAAAATTGAGGGCTTGCTCATATAATTCAGCAGCTTTGAAAAATACATCTTTTGAACGATAACTATTAGCTAATTTGATTAAGATTTCTGGGTTATTAGGAGAATGTCTCAAAGCTGAATCATAAGAGCTCAAAGCTTTTTCGAAATCACCCAACAGTTCAGCCAATGATCCGATTGCTAGCCAGGTTTGCGACGTAGTCTCTGATAAACTATTTGCCACATGAAGTGGATGGGATGTTGTAGATGTGGATGTGGAGGCAGTAGTACCGGCAGCAGCAGCTGCAGCAGCAGCTGCTGCTGGATGATGATGATGGTGATGGTTGGCAACTGGCACATGGCCAGGACCAACATGTCCAGGGCCCAATTCGGGATGGATGGTCCCATTAATCTGTTTGTGCATCATTATTGAAGAAGAATGGGTTTGCAAGTCAAAACTTCAATCAAATTTTCTCTGGGTGAAATTAAATCAAAAAAAATTTAATTTTAATTTCACCCCATAAAAAATAATTTCAAAAGAAAATAAACACGGCGAGTCTGACAAAAAAATTGTTACCCACACACAAACCCAAGCACACCCACACACAAACCCAGGCACACCCAGGCACACCCACACACAAACGTAGGCACATCCACACCGAAAACCTAGGCACACACCCACCCAGAGACGTGCACACACTCAGACAGAAACGCACATAGGGATCGTAAATACAGTAAACCTATAGAATATAGATTATGAATTATATATAATAGATTATATATTATATATAATAGATTATATATAATAGATTATAGATTATATATTTTAGATTATATATTATATATTATAGATTATATATTATTTATTTTATATTATTTATTATATATTGTATATTATTTATTATATATTCTAAGGGTGTTAACTAAAGTGATTCAGGAACAATTGTGATGGCAAATCATAAGAACAATAAATGATGCCATTCAAACAAATGAAAAAAAAAAAAAAAAATAAAAAAAAAGGAAAAGTAAGTATGAAAACTATAATGAAAATTATATATTTCATTGATTTATACCATTGGTTTATAGTTGTTTAAATTTGCAATTGTAATTTATATAAAAACTTTTTGTTGTGTGGTTAATTATAGATTGTATTGGATTTGTCGCATGATGTCATAAACAAGAGACTAAATATCAAGGTTGACTAGGATGATTATCAAGTTTGACTATCAAGGTGACTTGGAAATTACAATGATTTAATGACTTTCTAATAATATTCATTTTGATTAATAATGTCAATAAATTGTAATTAAAATCTTTATTTTCACTAGTATGTAAATTTTTATTTTTCTATTCATTGCTTTATTGTAGCGATATTTTAATTTTATTGTAATCTATAACTAAGTTAAATTCAAACTTAATTATCTAATCTATAACTACCAAGTTAAGTCTAAAATTAATTATCTAATCTATATCTACCAAGTTAAGTGCAATCTTAATTATCTAAGTTAATTCTAATATTAATTATCTTTTTCTTAATTTTCTTTTTCCATTTCTTGAACCACTATGAATATTTAATTCCTTTCGCTTCTAACTACACCATGCTTCTTACTTTGTTGCTATCATCTCTGATCGCTACAGAGCTTCTTGTATAAATTGACTTAATGAAGTTTCCCGCCCTAGTTACGGAAATTCTTGGTTTAACAACATAACCAATTAGCCATTCATATATTATTCGGTACATCATCACTGATATTTAGTCTCTTGTATGTGAAAACTTTGTTGTCTCACTTTTAATCCATAACTACACTACCAGTAGATCTAAATCGGTTTACACCCTCCAATTATAGCTTGAACTTATGTAATCAATCATAAGATCACAACTAGTCCATCAAGGTTTCTTTTTTTTTTTGGTTGCAAAAAATCCCACATTTGGAAACTTCAATAACCATGAAATTTAACATGATCTATAATTGGGTTAGTGTGAAGCAAATGGAAGCTAAAATCAAGAGTGGCACTAATAATTTCAGATAATAATCCATTTTAAAAATATAAATTTCAAATATTATTAAATTTTCAAATGTTAGCTAATAAAAACAAAATACCCGTTTCAAGAATTAACTAATTGATAAATTTTTTCAATACCTGTTTCAAGTGGGACGGTCTATCATTCAAAGTCACTAAGTATCTGAATTCACTACTGGTTTAATAACTGCTGGCTTGTGACTGATGGTCTGTGAATCGCACCTATATTGTTCATGCGGGTCACTCGTGGAGTCATTATTTGTTACTATTATTTAGTGCTGATTATTAATAAAATTATTGATCATGCTATCGATTTTACTTACGTTATTATAGTTATAGATAATGCTATTAATCTTGCTTCTAATATTTTCAATGATCTTTTTAATCATACTTCATTTTGATAAATTTTCAGATGACATAGTTTCGAAGTTTTATATCTCATGCTGGATACTTTTACATTCGTGCTTTGCATAATTGAATTTCCGGATTATCAAATATTCAACCAAAAATGTTTATTTGATAATGGTTCATAATATTAAAGTATGAATCTATAGATTAATACTGTAATTCATAAGTTCTATCTAATTTAAACGTATTTTTCAATAAGTTTCTTTATCACCAATCTCTCCTCATAATTTAGGGTCAAAAGCTTTATTGAACCCCAATAATCCATTAATATCTTTTGCCCAATCATTTTCGGTTCTCGATATACACCAAATACCTTTATGAATTCGATCTTCATCTTCTAAATCTGGTTTTGAATGTGTTAATGATAAACAACCATCACTTTCACTTATTACTTGAATTGAGTCACCCGATTGTAAATTGGGTTGAGGGATACCATCAATAGTTAATCTGATTGATAAATTTCGATTTTTGGGGGTTAATTGAACCACAACTTTTGATGATAAAGGTAATATTATTGGTCTAAATGATAAAGATCGAGGATTTATTGGAGTTAATAAGATACATGGAACAGAAGGGTGAGTAATCGAGCCACCTGCACTCAAAGAATAAGCAGTCGATCCCGTTGGGGTAGATAAAACTATACCATCACCAGTTGTTGTTGTGAAAAATTCATTATCAACATAAATATCCAATGAAGTTAAATGGGGTCTTGAACCACGATGTAGTGATATGTCATTCATGGCATGAACCATAGTTTTCCCTTGATGTTGATTATAGTTATTGATTTCGAACGAATCAAGGGAATTGGTTCTTTCAAATTCATCTTTATAATGACCATTTCCAGATCTTGTAACATGACATTCTAATCGATTTCTATGCAAAACTTTTGCTCTTGAATCGTAAACCATTTGGAAAGTCTGTTTAAAACTGCTTATATCAAATGGTAGCAAGAAACCTAAGGTCCCCATGGCGAAACTTAATACAGGAGGTACGTTGTTATTCAGAAAGATTGAAACTGCTCGTAAAATGGTCCCATCACCCCCTAATGTAATTATCAAATCAGTTTTCTTAATGATCTCTTCCATATCTCCAGTATAAATCACTGGTTTCTTGTTTACATCAAATAAATGTATATCTTTAACCAAATCATCAATTACTTCTTCACTCACCATAACATTAACAGCAGGATATTCTTCGTCAATATGATAAATCAAATCAATCATAGCTCGACTAACCTTTTCGTTCCATGGTTTCTTCATTAATAAAACATTTTGTAACGGGGTTCTCCAAATCAAGTTATAAAGCTTGGAATCGTTATTCTTGACAAAATCAGGATATTTGGAATTGGTCAACACATTACATGGCTTGACCTCAATTGGCATGGTTGAGTGATGTTTGAACCTGGTTATTGATAAGTACGATCTTGTTCTAGGTAGTGTTTTTAGAAGTCGATTAATCATACTATAATTTTTCATATTTTTCAAGCTCCTGGCCCTTTTCACGACTTCATACAAACCAACCAAATTAGTATTACGACAATTACAACTAAGTAAGGACGAAAGTTATAGGTTTTTAGTAATTACAAAGATTATATAGTATACAATTATTCTAATTCCTGATTTAGTTTGTTGATTTCCGCCAATTCTTCTTCAGTGAGCTCATGTTTCATTTCAACATCAGGCCCAGAGGTAGTAGCAGAATTATCATTTGAAACAGCAGCAGTCGGAGCAGTAGCGGTTGCCACAGTTTCAGTAGTGGGTTGGGTTGTTGGTGCAGTGGTGGTTGTTGGTGGCGAAGTATTTTGTGATTCAACTTCAACTTTTGGAGTTTGGTTAGCGTCTGTCATTTCTACGTCTTCTTTTCGTACACCATTGATATGAATATTTCTGTCTTGCCTATCTTTATCATCATCTTCATAAAACTCAGTCAAGCCTTGGGTTTGCAGATCACGATTGAATTCAGAACCACCTTTGGTTTCGTAAGCTTCTTGAGTATCTTCTTCAATATCACCTAAATCTTCGGCATCATTGGGTACTTGATTCATTTGAACTGATGGAGCAAATTTGGTATTTTCCAAATTTGTTATAATGTTTGTTAAAATTTTATTCAAAAATTCGGGTGAATTTGAATTATACATATTTGAAGGTCTGACATCTAACTTATAATCAGGACCATAATATTCATAATATTCGTTGTAAGGTAATTCACTAGGTAAAATCACATTATTTAAAATCCCTGATTCATAAGCCCAGGTTCTAGCAACATTCCTCATCGTATATCCACCACCTCCAACTACCATCATAGGAATATTGAATGATTTAACAAAATTAACACAATTGGCATGACCAGCCATTGATAAATTGAAACATCCTAATCTATCACCACTTAAAGAATCACCACCACATTGTAATACAATAGCTGAAGGTTGATACCATTCAACAATTTTAGAGATAACTGGTTCAAAAATCGACTTATATGATGCATCATCAATACCATCCCTTAATGGAACGTTGACAGAATAATATTTCCCTTTTCCCACACCAATATCTCTTAATTC
Source organism: Suzukiozyma pseudoglaebosa (assembly GCA_030705115.1). Taxonomy (NCBI): domain Eukaryota; kingdom Fungi; phylum Ascomycota; class Pichiomycetes; order Serinales; family Debaryomycetaceae; genus Suzukiozyma; species Suzukiozyma pseudoglaebosa. The sequence goes on along the minus strand of JANIWI010000036.1, from coordinate 12,957 downwards.
ACCAGTACCAGGAAAAAATTCTCCATATTTATGAAATGAACATGTCATAACTCTATCAGTGGTATAAAAAGCTTCTTCCACACCATCTCCATGATGAACATCAATATCAATATACAAGACACGAGGATGATATCTTAATAATTCTATTATTCCTAACACAATATCATTTAAATAACAAAATCCTGAAGCTTCAGACTTTTTAGCATGATGTAACCCTCCAGCATAATTAATAGCTATATCACATTTTCCTCGATTTAATCTTGCAGCTCCTTCCATTGAACCACCTCCAGATATCCCACAATATTCAAATAATCCATCGAAAACTGGACAATCATCTCCCACATTAAATTTGACTTGCTCCTTGGCAAACATATCTAAATTATCGGGATTTACTCGACTTAAAAAATCAATATATTCATCGGTATGAAACTGACACATCTCTTGCTTAGTTGCTGGTTTAGCTCGATAAATTTCCATCTTCTTATATAACCCATAATTCATAATCAAAGAATGGGCCATTCTTATTCTATGGGGTTTCATTGGATGTCCAGCACCGTACGCATAGTTCCCCACATCTGCATCATAGAAATATGCTATTCTCTTTTTTTGATTCTCGTCAACCTTTAAATCATCAAATGGAAGTTGAACGTACATTGAACTTCAGTTTTTTATCCAATATTTGTCAATCACACCAATCAAATAGTCTATTACTACCGTTAAATCTCAACAAAACGTCGTTAAACTCTTTCAATCACTTCGATTTTATAACTCTTGTTCATTCACTGTTTCACCATCAAGATTTCAATTTTACTTAGGCCGAAATTTTTAACCCGCGCACGTCGTCTTCTTAACTATGGCAACTAGATCTAATCTATAAAATGGACATCAGGTTTTGGTTATATGGCATCATTTTCGATGCTAGGTTTTGGTTTGTAACAGAGATAAGTTCAAGTTGAAAAAAAATTAGGAAAATTTTTACAAAAAATTGAATGAATTAGTGTTTTTTTTTTAATAATTTCGTTAAATCACTTAACTTCAAGATTAATTAGTTTGTATTATATTCTATCATGTTAAAATCAATTATCTAGATTATTCTGGAATTTGTTTCTGGTTTTAAAATCTGCCAACTGTTGATTCAATTGATCTTGCAATCTAGCGTTGTAGCACCATTTTTGATAAACTTCCTCGTTAATTCTATAATTTATACCGTTCGAGTAAGTATCATACACTGATTCGCTTGTAATACCTATTGGAAGTATCCAACCATACCACTTATCACCCATAACCGAGATCCAATTATTAAAAGTTCCTAGGTCATAAATATTACCAAGATCATTATTAGTCAGAGTTTCAGAAAACTGATAATGAAAACCGGTTCTATTTGAGTCTGCAGATCGATTCCATCTTTGCTGTTCGTACTCAATCGTCGTTTGATTTTTCAAAACCATATATATCAGAAATCCAGCAAACAATGATACAGCAAATGAAAATGCTATACTCAAAATGAATAACACGATTAAATTGATTGATATCATATCTTCATTATATTTGCCACTACTAATAAAATCATAAATCATGGTTGCTGTCACAATAAATATAAATGAAGCATATATAGCAATATAACATAAAAATTGCACAAAAAATTTTTGATTCTTAAATCCAATACAAACGGAAAACCAAGGACAATGATGGTCCATTCTTAATATACATCTATTTTCCGCTGAACAATGATGTGATCTATCTGGTTTCCAAACTGAACATTTAGTGCAATATCGATATCCGCTCCGACCAAAATTATGTAAATTCATAATATCTAGAGGAGGATTATCCAAGATACTTGATGCTCTCGATCCAATACTCTCTTCCCGTTCCGTGCTATCATATGGACTTGATGATGTTGTTTCATATGAATTTTGAATTAACAATTCGGGAAAATCCATTGGTGACCCAGCACCAACCATAATGATCTTGTAATATGTGTAGATGGAAAGCAGATATAGCAATAATCCAATAGCATCAATAGTGGTAGCTAGCTTTGGTAATTCATAATCATGTCGTATTTGCCCATCTACGGTAAATATTAGTACCAAGATGGTCCACGTCAAAATAGCAGTGCACATCACTTTTGGAAACAATGATGCTAGAAAGCAACAAAATCCAGGTAGTCTAGCATACATTGACCTCCCTAACATCCTTATATTCATTATTTTCATCAAAAGTTACCAGATCATCAATGTTGCCTCTTTTGGTTGCTTCCATATTTGGTGCGGCTCGTACTAGAATCATAATAAGAGACAGAAACCAAAGACATGGAACGAGTTTGAGTAAGTTAAGCCAGAATAACTGGTTTAAAATGATAACAAGTAGTTAAGAACTGAGGAAATTGGAGTTTTCCCGTATTTCAATCGTTTTCTGTTCACAATTTTGTAGGGTATGGTCTTTAGTAGAAAATGAAATTTTTAGTTTACCTATAAGAAACGGACAATTATGGTTACAGATGGGACATAAGTGTAAAAACAATTGAAGCTTTTAATTGTTTGAAAGCTTCATTGTTTTGAGTAATATTCTATTATTCTATAAATGGTTGAGGTATCAAATACAACATAAGAAAATGCAATTATAATTGGAAATAGGTAATAGGTTTCCTTGTAGTCAATTTAATTGTCATTACCACAAGTGATCAACTATAGTGGAGTTTTCGAAATAATTTCCCAATCCCAATATTCTTAAGCTGGTTTTTGGATGTTTTTCGATATATGACTTGGTGTTTCCACAAATATGTTAGTGTTTATAAGCTTTCGTAGATTGTACTATCTCTTTTATGGTTTCCAGTTTCACCTATCGCTTCTAAGTTAATGTTTTATGCTTTTTTGACCTTCTTCTTTTCTTTCATATTGACATAGGCTTCGTAGCCAATTCCGCCAAATACTAAGCTAACTCCAAACCATTGAGGTATATTTAAACTGTGTCCAAATAGAACCACAGATAAGATCATACTTATCATCTTTCTTGTCACTGTAGCAGTAATTAATATCAAAGAATCATATTTTTCTAATATAATAAACACAAATACTTGACCAATGGATCCAAACAAAGCAAATTCAACAATGTTCTTCAATACTGCTGGATATGCCTTGATAAATTCAATAGTGTACAAAAGTTCTTCATACTTGAATATTATTGTAAAAGTTAACGTAAATATACAGATTAATAAATTCAAAATACACATTAATGAAGCCCCAGTAATTTTAATCATTTTTGGCGATGATTTTTGTAAATTGAATAATTGATCTTGAGTTGAATTAGTTAATCCGTCTAATAACATCGATCCAATCAATTGTGCCATACCCAAAATGATATTTTCGTCGTTAATGCTGGTTTTATCACTTCCAGCATGATGAGTTAAACTAAATATCGTGACTCCAAGTGTAACTAATCCTGCTACTACGTATTTATAGGCGGGAAACTTAGTTGAATAAAAAAGTTTGTGTACAATCATAACTGGAATCAATTTGCATGATTTTGCCAACAAGTAAGCCAAGTAATCAACATGCTTTAACGAGTGATACCCTAATGGCGACGATAAACTTGAAGTTATAGCAATTAATATAAAAATTCGAAATAATTTCATACTGGTTGAAAAATCATTTTTAGTGAAAACATTGAAGGGAATTGCTCGATTAGATACAATTGAATACACCATCCCAACTATACTAGCAAAAAATGCTTGCAATATGTTGATAATCAATGGAGCTTTGAAAAATATGGGGTCACCTAACTCTGTTACTCCATATGGTTTGGTATTGATTCTTTCTTGCAAAACCGACCACAGCAAGAACGACCCATAAAGTCCAAGCACACAACCTCCCAACGTTAACGCCAGCCTATACTTCATCTTCGCCATATAACTAACAAACCTTTACTGTTTGTTGTCTTACTTAGTGAAAAATTTCTGGCCCAAGTTATACCGAGTCGAGTCGTGGAATTTTACCAGTAATTTCTAAAATTAGGAAATTTGAAGGTAACTACAGCTTTTATGATTGAATAGTATATTACAAGAGTAGAAATAGACTTTCTATAAGATAGGAAACTAACGGCCACCAAAAATCCCAAAAAATCCTCGTTTTTTATTGGACTCTTGATCAAGTTCAACTTCATTGGTGATATTTGGTGAAGAAGAAGTTTTCATATCACTAGTAGATTGTTTCTTTAAATCATAGTTAATGTAGTTGTAACCCATATCAAACAATACTGGTTTACTCAAGATTGGATGAAGTTGTGGTTGTTTAGATAAATTAACAATTTTCAAATTCGATGAAGGATATTTATTCAAATTTTCAATTACATAATCATTGTTTTGATTCAATTGATTAGATAACTGAACAAGGATTCGAAGTTGGCGTAAATTTTTCTGCAAAAGTTGTTTCAATTTATCAAATTCGGCATTATTAGTGATTTCAAGCGGGAAAGAAACTTGGTAAGGATTTCCTGGGAATTCTTGTTGTAGTTCGGATAATTTTGAAAGATAATGATTGTAAATTTTTAAAGCTTGTTGATATTGATTGTTTCTTTTGAAAGCATTAGCCAAAACTAAATCTTTCAAACATGTAAAATAAAATTCAAGATACCTTAAAGAGTTTAATAATTCTTCATCATTGAAAACCCCAGGTAATTCTTTAGCTTCTAAAATCAATGAAATAATTGCAGTAAACAATTTGATGGAAGTTTTTCCATCAGTTTCAATCGATGAATCTCGTTTAATTTTAGCAAAAATTAAATTGTATTTGATAAAAGTTAAAGTAATTGCCCGATCTTGAATATTTTCTTCATCATCAATATCTTGGTTTTTTTCACAATCAGATAAATGAAGTTGTAAAATTTCTGACCATAAATCAACAAATTGATCCCGATTCAGGTATTCCCAATTAAGATTAGATACATTCATGATTTTGAATGCAACTTCGTCATTATGTAAACTAGCTTCGTGACTTCTCCATTGAATTGATTTAATTAAATCGACTGTTGTCGAAATATCAATTAGGAATTTTGAATCAATAGATTCAATTAACGAGATACCATTTGATAAATAAGGTAACAAATCGTCATGACAATGTTTACGAGAAATTGATTTTAAATCGGTGGTAGATTCATGAAATCCTTCTTGTTTTATTGTAAGATTTAATGAAGCATCGACTAAATTATCTATGATATCATCGATTAAAGTTTTTTTATAACTAATTTCTTGATCATTTGGGGAATTTTTCAAAGTTTTTGAGTCCTTTCGGTAAATAAAACTCAAATAATCTAAACAACATTTACTAATGGCAAAAGCATTCAAACTTTGACTCCACTTTTTTTGATTTATTGATAATTGACCTTGAATCAATGATGAATAGATATATAACTCTAATTTAGTGACAATGTCGGATTCATTGGCACTTATTATCAATAAATGCTTACAATGATGACATGATTTCTTAATTTTACTTATCATAAGGTTTTTGTATGATGAATTATTACTTGAAGTATTTTCCAATAAATTTTTAATCTCCATAGCATATAACATATCTCTTTCAGCAGTCAAAAGAATCAATAATCCATACCGTTTATCCTTATCATAATCTTCAACTGATATACTCGATATCTTCTGTTTCGATGAATAATTCTTAGTATCTTTAGTGATCAAATCCAATTCTTGACGTAATTTCACCAATCTTTTATTGATTCTCTTCCTTTGTTTTTTAAAATCATTCGAAGTATGAAGATACCCACTCATACGGGCACCTAAGGTGATATCCAACGGCGATTCCATCTATATTTTCTACAATATTTACCTATTGTTAACAGTTTCTCTGTCGATAATTTTTTCATAACCCAATTACAAGGTCGTGCCGAGGCTCAAAATTATGTTTTCAGGTTATCAAACGTTAGTTTGAAGTTTAGCAGGAATATTAAGAGTTATTCAGTGTATTTATTGTGTTTAAAGTGTACAGTATTTTTAGGTAAGTCAAAAACACTAAAAAAAAAAATTTTAATTACCAAAAAAAAAAAAATTAATTTGTAGTTGTTTTAAAAATGGTCCCTAGCAGGATCGAACTGCTGATCTTGGCGTTATTAGCACCACGCCTTAACCAACTGGGCCAAGGGACCTATTTCTTGTTTATTAAAGAACCTATTGGTTTCTAATCCAAGTTGAATGATCCAGTATAATTTATAGATAGTATTCACTGAAGGTTGATTTAAAATCAAATTGATAAAGATAAAGACGTAGGTTATAGTTCTGGTACATGCTTTTGGTTAAATCACTTTTTTTATATTTTTCTTGTTTTACTTTTTATTATACTTTTTATTATACTTCTTCTTATATACTTCTTATTATATACTTCTTAATATATACTTCTTAATATATACTTCTTATTATAAACTTCTTATTATATACTTCTTATTATATACTTCTTATTATATACTTCTTATTATATACTTCCTATAATATACTTGTTCTATTTCATTTGTAGGGTTTCACGTTACATCTGGCCCACCATTTCCACCATTGTAAACTATCACCATTGGGACATGGCGACACTCTCATTAAGTTTTTGGTCAATGGCCCTTGTGGGCCATCAACATATTTATATAATTGGGACATATACTGTCGTTGTCGAAAGTCTTTATTAGAAAGTCTTTGGTCACCCCAATGGCCCAAAAAGTGTAACCATGATCCGTATTGTTGTTCTCGACCCAAATGTTGTTTATCATTATTGTGATTGCCAATGTAAGTATACTGACCATCAAATGTATAACTAAGATAATTTCGACTAGGAATCCAGATAGCTCCTGAATCAGTTCTATCTGAGAGAATGCCACTTGGATCTCGATTTTGCTTTCCTGGAGTAACATAATTGGCATGAGTTCCTAAAGCACTATAAATTAGAGGTTGTTTACTATGATTAAATTTAGGTATGTCTTGATAATAAGCACCATTACCTCCGCTGTGAGCTGACAACCATACCAATATTGGTTCCCCATTATAGAATCGAACTAATGTATGCTCCCAATCTCCAACATGATTTCCAATTGGTCCCATAATTATCAGGTTAATCGATTTAAATTTTATTGTTGGACCTAAATTAAAGGCGTAAAAATAAAACCAATAAGCATCGACCCATCCATTGCCTTTGTCTACTACAATTAATACTGCTGGATCACTAAGTCCCTGTGAATCGGGTTTAGTTCCCAAAATCCAATCGGGATCATTACAAAATTCTTCGATAGCTGTCATATATAAATTTTCGTCATTATGAGTAATTGTCGACAACTGGAGTTGTTTTTGCACTGGGAATTGATCTTTGGTTATCTGGAAATGACGAATAAATAAGTTTATATCATAGGGATAGTATTTTTCCTTTGAATGTAACTGAATTACGGGAGAATAATCAATTGCATACTTGGGAATTTCTCCATTTTTTATGGTTCTTTGAAATACTGTAGGATTGCTTATTACGGGAGGGTATTCTTTGTTGGAATTTGTTAGTAAAACTTTAGTATTCATTAACTTTGTGGTCATGGAATTAGGAATATTTTCAATTGGATATGTGAATAATCTGAAAATTTTACTTTCTGCACTTAGTAAACAAGTGATCCCGTGAACATATATGGTAACCATCACTAACCAATGCTTATTGATTAGACTTATCCTCATCATTGGTTAATCTTTGATTAAACTACTATCAAATTTCGTAGCCGCCTATAAAAAAAAATTGCCCTCACCAATAGAAAACTACCACATTTGCAACCCAACCAAACTACAAATTTGCTAATAAACCAAAAAGAACTAAGACAATGAATATATCAAGCTTGTAAAAATAAATATTTGACAACCAGTTACACCACCAAGTTTGAAAACTACTCTTTTTTAAACTTGACAACTACTCTTTCATCAAACTTGACAACTGTTCAAATCATACATTATGTCTATTTTTTAATCACCAATTACAATTCTGCCTTTAAAGCGACTTTGCTCGTCTTGATTATGTTTAGTTTAATAAATTCTTATTGTAAAATAAACTACACTCTCGATTAACATACTATTCCAGTTGCATAATATGACAAGGAAAAATATAAACCTTGTATCGTTTTAATAATCTTATTCTCCACAATAGTGAACAAAAGGCTGCTTGTGTTACTTCCGGATAGTTGCTTTCTTAGGATATTTGCTTCTTTGGAATTATCGTTGAAGACCATAATCAACTACTAGTCCGTATCGGTTATACATTGACACTATTGAATCTACTAAAATTATTTGGCTATGGTTTACACAAATCCTCCCGGTGGCCAAGCTGGCTAAGGCGCGAGACTGTAATTTGTTTCCTCAAAGATATCTTGAGATCGGGTGTTCGACTCACCCCCGGGAGATTTTTTTTAAATTGTAAAATACTATATAAAGGTAGATAGGTATGTTTCTACTCTACTATTATCCTGGTTCGTACAATTGAATTGTCTTTTTTTAATGAAAAACTATGTGAACTTGTTTTATATTATCTATATATGTAGAAACCACTATCGATCGAGAAGCCAGTGTCGATCTGGAAACAGGAGAAATCCTCATTGATGCTCAACATGAGTAGAAAATGACACCACTCCAGATACAACAATTCAATACAACAGTAAATCCTATTAATAATATTAAGTAATGAAATATGGGAGGATTATGGAATCTTAGAAAGCTTAGATTAATTGAAATCAAACTAAGTATCATCGATAATAATAGTCCAAATATAACTATTAACACCAACCATAAATTATTACTTAATAGATTTTTTGAATCTTCTTCGGTTAGATAAATAAATGAATAAATTATGCCTAATTCTATCCCACTTAAAAAATTTGCCACTATGGTGCATGCAAAATAAAGATATGATAATGATAAATCATAATCAGATTCATATTGTAATTCTAATTCATGTCGATCAAGAAATTGTGGGTCTTCATCATTTATTGAATCATAATTATCTAAATTTGAGTTTGAATTAGAATTAGAATTGTAATTATAGTTGTAATTATCTAGTAATGGTGAATTCAGTTGAAAAGTTGGTTTCGGTTTTGTATAATAAATTGTTGGTTCTTTAAATTTGAATTTATTAAGTTTTATTCCAATTTTATTTTTTAATTTAATAAAATTTAAAATAAATCCACCAAGAATTGAAGTTGATGTCATCAAGTTTAAGAAAATCGAATAATCATCATATTCATAAAATAATTCCTCGTCCTCACTATAATAAATCGTATATGGATTGTCTAAATAGCTGGTTTTATCAAATATTGATGGTATCGTTATTGTTGATCCAATCGAGGGTAAGTTTGATTTATTTGATGATTTAAGTGGAGTTGAATAATTCAAATCAAAATCTCGAGACATTTGTCGCTTAATAATTTTCTCTGATCTTTTTTGAATTAAACTAGTTTCAATTTCTAATTGATGATTAAAATTATCTGCATTTTCCCAATTCTTTAATAAATTTAATTGAAGTAAATTTGAATAATGATTATTAATATATTCTTTATCTATTTTATTAAAATAGCATGATGTCATATACGAATAAACCCGCAAATTTTTAAACATCGATAAATTATTATTCTTTTCAATCAATTTTTGAATTTTAGAAGGTAATTGTCCTAGATAATATTGATTATAAGAATTATTAATGTGATTATCATAAATTGTTGATTCTAATGACCCTTCAAAATTTGATAAATTAAAATCATTTGTATAAATATTTATAATATTATGGGGAAATATTTCATACTCTTGAGTAGCAAAATTTAAGTCGTAAACGTATTTATTTGAAGTATAGATATTGTAATCAAGCAATATCATATAATCATCGTTGCACGTAATCATTTCTTCATCATCTTCATCGCCCATTTGATTGTTTAATACATATCTTTCTCGATTACATATCAATTTCAATTTGGGTTCCAAATTTTTTGATAAGATAGTATCAATGGTTGTTCGGGTTAGTAAACTGATGCTTGATTCAATGAAATAGTTATACAATAAGCTTTTGACTTCTGAGTCATGATTAAGATATTTTAATAAATATTCAACAATTTTGTTCGGTAAAAGACAATAACTATATTTTCTTAGTCCTCCTATGTATGTTATGATTAATGAATTAGTTTGACTAGATTGAGAAACTATGAACGATGGTGGTTCACTTAAATTTTTATTGCAAAGAAAAATATAACTTATTAAATTGTCCGAGTCTGAATTAATTGATTGAAAACTTAGATTTAGATTTAATGTTAAATCTTGTAGTAAATCAGGCGGTGAAAGAAAACTTAATTGAAAATTTTTTTTCAATAAAATCAACAAATCAAAACTTGACTCGTTAGAAGTAGGTGATTGTTGTGGATGTAAATTTGATGCAAACAATGAATTGAAAGCTAATGACAATGGTTGTACATTAGCTGCTTGATTAGAAGATACTGTAGTTTGAAATGAAGGTTTTCTCTGTTGATTCATATTTCTGGTATCGGGGCACAAATAATCACCATCATCTGAAAAAGATCGACTAGAAAATCGTTTGAACTCAGCCCGACCATTAAAATCCATATTTGCCAAATTTGTAGACGATTTTGTCGGTAATAGGTCATGAGTAAGGGAAACAACCGAATTATCTCTTTCTCGATGTTGTTTCTTTTTTATACTCGATAGTATTATTGTGAACAGTTGATTTAATTGAAAAAGATCTAAATTAATATAGGACCAGTCATCTTTAATAAGATAATTTGTTAAATTAGTAACTAATTTATCTGCTTTCTCTCGATGCTTATAATATTTTAATAATTTTTTAAAAATCTTTCTAGTAGCAACTTTTTGTAGTATTAGAAATTTGGATAATAATAAGATTTCTTGAAATAATTGGTACAATTCATAATTTATTATATCTAATTTGTAAGAATCATCATTTACTTTATTCAATAAACTTTGTAAATAAACTAATTTATCATTCAATTCTTGATACTTACATTTAATGAATAAATTAATGTAATCAAAGTTTTCAATAAATGCTTGGTTAAGAACTTTTAAATCATTGTCATCTCTGATTAATTTTTTCAAATGATTATAGTTTAAATTGTAATTCTTCCAACCTTTAATTGATAGATTATTTAAATTGTTCCCAAATTTCATTAATAAAATTTGGAAGTAGTATCTTATTAGATTCAGATATATAATTTAATAATATGAATCTTAAGTATTTGGATTCAATTTAATGCCGAATTTTTTTTTAAATATTTGAGTGCTGTATCGCAAATATAAATATTAAAATTTTAGTTATATATCAGTTGAATATTTTCTTTATTATCTAACAATAGGCTTTGAATTTTTAATTAAATTACCCTCGGAATATTCTTAATATATTCCCGAATATTCTCTTTTGGGTAAATGGTTTGCCGAATTTCGTTAATACGTTTACAATAATTAAAAAATATTGATGGTTTTAACCAAGAAAACAATAACCACAATAATGATGTAAATATTAATGCATTTTAAGCCATTCGATTATGGTTTGAATCACCGATGAGAAACTAAGAAATATTGATAATCAAACATCAATAAAATGATTTATTTCTTTTTTTTTTAATTAACTTTGACTCAGGATGCCAATTTTTACGCATTAGGGATAGTTTTATTTTATAATACTTGATAATTGAACCATAATTTGGTTAGATCAATTTGTATGAATTAAAATGAGTATTGTAGACACCATAAAAGTTTTAGTAAAACAACACATAATAGTTCCCAAAATATTATTCCATAACATAATTCACCTAAGATCAACGAATAAACTTGAAGAGCTGGAATAAAAAAAAATCAAATTAGGAGGTGGTTTTTGATACTTTTTTTTTTTGTGTTATTGGAGGGAAATTATCCAAAGTCAATATCAATTAATGAATGTAAAATTATTTGGTTTAAGCAAAGTATTGATAGTGTGAATAACTGGTGTATGTTGAATAGATTGATTGATAAGCATCATGTATGAATTCTAGTTACTTTTAATAGATGTTAGATTAATCATGGTGAATTTTGTTAAAATGATGATAATCAACAGAAAACACAGGAAAATTCGCTAGGAAAAAAAGCCAATCAATCAAGCAATAAACTTGAAAATCAGAATGAAAAAATACGAGTTCGCCTAGTACTTTAATCCGATGCCAAACCTAACATTTGTTAATTGATTATTAAAAAAAAACTAGGTTAAAAAATGCTGCAAAATCAAACTGTTAAAAAAAAAAAAAAAAAAAAAAGAAAAAAATGTGTAGAACGGAAATAGTTACTCCAATTGGGAAACATTTCCCAAAAAATCAATAGACAAAGAATAAAAGTGGTAGTAGACTTCTAAGACAATCAGGATGGACAGATTGAAATTGGTTTCATTAACAAAGAAACAATAGAAGCAAACTTTAGAAATATTATACCAATTCTTTAAAAACTTAAATAGGTTGTTTATACAAGCAATTTAGATGTAATTAAACGATGATTATAACTATTTGATAAGAATCATAATTACAGCTATTCACTATTGAGTAATGGCGATTAATACTCACGCTTGTAACTATATAGAGTCAGAGTAGGTATAAAAGCCAGTAATTGATCTATTTAGTAGATAAATTAGTCAAGCTAAAGTCACCAAGGTATAGAGAGAGACAAACAGAGACATAGAGAGAGACAGAAACAGAGACATAGAGAGAGTGAGTATGAGAGCGAGAGAGAGAGAGAGACAGAGAGAGAGAGACAGAGAGAGTGTGTGTGTGAGTGAGTGAGTGTGTGTGTGTGTGTGTGTGTGAGTGTGTGTGTGTGTGAGTGTGTGTGTGTGTGTGTGTGTGTGTGTGTGTATATATATGTGTGTGTGTATGTGTATATGTATATGTGTATGTGAGAGTATGTGATGATGT